>JAMWET010000764.1:127500-133094 GCA_024036415.1 Prochilodus magdalenae | reverse complement strand
TATTTGTAGGACCTAACAAGTATAAAAACTAAACGTTGTCTTTGTACAGGAAGTTGTTTTTGCAAAAAAACAGTGTTTTAGTCAGGGACAAAGAACTCGGGTCGACGTGAGCAGAGCTAAAAGTCAATTTGGTTTTATTGCCCAATGAGATGGTCCAATAAAGCAACAACACACGGTACAACATAGGGGGCAAGGCAGAAACATAGTCAGGGACAGGCAGAGTTCAGAACCAGGAGAGACAAGCAACGGAGACAACCAAGTTGAGAGGGAAAGGCTAGGAGAATGGTCAGAAGACAAAGAACGAAGGTTCCTCCAAAGAGTGAGCTAGATACAGACAGTAAGCAGAAGAGTAGGTCAGGGACGGAAAGGGATCAAAACCGGAATAGCAGATACACATGGAAACCGCTCAGAATTGCAAACGATAGTTTGGCAAAGCGGCAAGGAGTGGTATGAATAGGAGGGCTTAATTAAGTTCAGCTGTACTAATACTCCGGTGATAGAGAGCAGAGTGGATTGGACACGTGTGTGGCGTCATCGAGCATTGCCCTCTGGGAAGTTGAGTCCGGAGCGACACGGGAGCAGGGAAGACCCGGAAGCGTGACAGTCCTCATATAAGGCCAAAGCGTCAACGTTTTAAAAGGTATCATGGAGCAGAGAAGCAAGCTCCTCATACAAGAACGCTGGGGTCTCAGGAGGTGAAACATGTAGGTGAAGGTAGTGTTGGGAGTCTTGCCCAGTGACCCTTGTTTGTACAGTGTAGGGTGCTTGCCTAGGTGGGGGGTTGAACCGCAGCCATGGCAGGGGTGTTATCCACTACGCTATACAGTCAGATTATAACATTAGAATGAGACCCAATCAAACTCTGATTTTAGACCTGGATTTATTTCCCATATGATTCCATATGTAGGTCCTTCTAAAGGTTTCCTCTCGGAAAGGGTTATTAAGGGAAGTGTAGATATCTATTTCCCTCTATGCGCCATCCTGTTGGTAGATGACTGCAGGAGGCAGAACTTTACGACGACTGCCTTTAACACCACGACGACGTCACCACAGACTGCGATGGTGGTGTGCTAGACTGTCCTGAAGTAACATGGATGTCCTGGTTTAGTCTTGGTGGAGACGCCCAACGAATCCGTGTTTGGAGGCACCGTGGTCAGCACCAAGATGAAGGGTTTGTGGTCACACGTCCAGAAGGCCTGGTGTCCCTCCACCTCCACCCCTACCGCACCATCTGCAGGAACTGTGTGAGGATGTTCAAGCTGCATGGGATGGATTATCACAGGACTCCATTAGGAACCTCTACAGCTCCATACCGAGACGTCTGGCGTGTTGGGTTAGCGAACACGGCGGCCCGACGCCATACTGCGAGACAGATTTCTGTATGTGTAGCTCAATAAATATTGATCATATCAGTCTAAATTTATCATCAGTTATTGATCCTGGTCACCTTTATCTTCCTTCCCAACACCACCGCACTCCCACACCTCCTTCTGGGTGCAGCTGTTACCTGCGTGAATGTAAGTCATTTAATGCAGTCTAAAAACTCTAGAAATGTCCGACACGGTTTTAACCTGCTGTTGTTTTCCTGCTTAACCTTACATGGTGGAGCTTGACTCTGGGTTCTCTGCAAGCACTGGCGAAAAGTGTGTGTGTGTGTGTGTGTGTGTGTGTGCGGCTGAGCAGGCCTCCCACGATTGGTGTTTTATTGAAAGACGTCTTTAATAACACAGACACACGCATCCGTCACATCAGGAGGAAAATGAAACATCATTCTTTAAGAAGCTGACAGAATAAAGAGCATAATCTAATATTCTCTTTCTCCCTCCGACACTCTCCTCGTACCCGCACGCACTTTCAGACTCATTCACCGAGAGGTTTTATCGGCGCCACATCAAGAGACTGATTTCAATAAACTCACCAAAAATTCTGTTGAACATTTGCCACCGCTCTGCCTGAGACGCGCAAGGAAATGTAATGAAGTGAAGAGCAGCCTCGGGCTGAGATACTAACGGGGATACACGGAGGAAGAGAGCATTCTCAGGGGCCGGGAGACAACCAGCTGCACCGCTACAGTGAAAACTCTCATGATTTTCTACCCATTTATGAACACTGTACATTTTCATAAAACCCTTTGGGTTAACAGATCGCTGCTGTCGGACCGAAACCCTGAACTTTACAGGAGAACAAAAAACACTTCACTTATAATGTAAGTCAATGGAACCAGACATTCATTTTAGACAGCTTCTTTTACTCCAGTCATCGTGAAATTCACACACAGCGTAAAGACCAACTTTCAAATAATACCAAAAACTGAAAAATGACAAAAAGAAAAAACTGACATACGAGGCACCAGCAGTGCATATATACAACTGCATTCAGGTGAATAAAGAGTAAACTAAGCTGTGGAAGCCCATAAATAGGTGCCAAAAACTTTTTGTCTTTAGTTGACCAAAGTGTCATGTTACTCCACCCTGAAGACATTCATTACTACAATATTTATCAAATAAACATCTAAATAAAGAAGTTTGCAGGTTTTAAATCTATTTGTACTTATTTTTGTTTTACTCTAGACAATTACACTGTAGTTAAATAAATAATGGAAAACTATAGAAACTCATTTTTTACAAATATAAATTTATCAGTCAATTAGTTAGTAAGGTATCAATCAATCAACCTTAATTGTCACCGGAAATGAATGGGGGGTGGCCCTCATTTTCAATATCGCTGAGCATTTACATCTTAAATGACTGAGAAATAAATTAAAAAACTATAGAACTGTAGAAAATTCTACATTTTAATCTGGAAAAACAAATTGGAAGAAAGGCTAGGTAGGACAAATTAGTAGCAACAAACCAGGTAAAAATAAAAACAAAGGCAATATCAGTATATACTGTTTATTTATGTATATTTATGTATATACTGTAACATATATAACAAGGTCATCAATATATATATATATATTGTATTATATATATTGTATATTAGCAATATATTTATATATATATTAGTGATACTGTTAATTACAGCTCGTGCAGGCTAGTTGGTATACTGAAAAAAACTGAATGCAACTAAATAGCATAAAGATGATATACACCTGCAGTAATAAGACTGTAATAAAAAGGTTTGGTCAGTTTGATGGGGTTCGGCAGATATTTTGCAACAGCAAAGTACATCCCTAAATGAGCCACATAATTTTTTTGCATATGGCTATGATGTAGACTATTACCAGCTCCGTCCTCAAATAATTCATTATAGATAAATAAATACATCACAATGTGACAATGGCGATAATTATGATTATAGTATATTTTTAGGTTTGGGCCAATTTGAAATTCTAAATCTAAGTTTTTGGATGCAAATTGCTTCAGCCTGTTCTGGGATCAGGATCTTTCAATGCACAGCTGAGAAATGCTATAATGATTCAAAGGTACGATAAATATAAATGAGCAAGAATTACACAAATTATTAGCTATATTCTATTGCTTTGTTATTTTTTTGTAATTATTTTATTTTATTTTTTTTATTTTTTTTTAATTTAATTTAATTTAATTTAATTTAATTTAATTTAATTTAATTTAATTTAATTTAATTTAATTTAATTTAATTTAATTTTGTTTTGTTTTGTTTTGTTTTATTTTATTTTATTTTATTTTATTTTATTTTATTTTATTTTATTTTATTTTATTTATATCTTGGAGCATGTCATTTGCCTGGAGTTTACTGGGGCATCATCATCACCTCCATTACCAGTCAAAAGTTTAGACACGCCCAATTTGCACTTAACAGCTCCAGCTGCTGAGAGTCTGAACCCGTCCATATCCTGATCCACCACATCTACTCCTGATGTACACAGTATGATCCTCCTCCATATCTCCACCTCTAATATATATTTAGTGGTGTAAAAACTTTGATCTTTTTTTCTGCACAGTGTAAAAGCTCTAGCTCTCCTTTCAGGTTAGTGAATATTCATGATGGACCGACCAATAGAATCGCTCCAAACCTGCTTAGTAATAAACCTGGTTCTATCAGCTCCACTGCAGGGTAAGGAAGCTGCTCCATCCTCCTGTACAGCTCCACTCTGGAGGGGTTTAAGGTGGACTGTGTAATTTCATGAGGGTTATTTTTATAGTTTGATGTCTTCAGTTTTGTTCTAAAGCAAAGCATTAAAATAAAAATCGGGAGGACCTTCTCTGTGTCTAAACTTTTGACTGATAGTAGAACTATGCATTTCAGTGATATGACTTTGGTGCCCAAACTGTTTGCCTTGGGAACCCAAGGTTCAATAAATGAAACTGGACAGTGCTCAAATAAAGAGGGTGTCAATAAAAAAGGTTCTCTCTTTCTAGATGGGGTAACTTTCTGGCAGGTAGTCTCATGTGTCACTTAGCTTCAGGAACATTTGGGGAACCAAGATTTAGACCAAACTGACAATTACAATACAGCGCATATCATCGCTGTCCAAAGAAAAACAGGTATCTCCAAAATTACAACTTTACAGAAGAGGCCAAAAACCTAATTTAATTTGAATGGAAGTCAATTGAACCAGACGTTTTTCCAAGCAGCTTTGGGCCATTTTTGTTGGTCCATTCTTTATGAAATTTCCACACAGTGTAAACAGCAGCCCATGTGACCAAATGAGACATAAAAGTAAATTTCACCAAAAATGGAGACAGGTTTTTCTTTGGACAGCGACGATATTTTCATCTTTCCCATAATTGATGGTTGTAAGTGAATTCCTAGGGGTAGAAAGGTTGACTGGTGCAGTGAGGTGGTGCTGGACTGCCATGAGAAGAGGTGGTAGTATGTATGATACTTTTCCTACACAGTGGGCTGTAACTGGAGTTATAAGGTTGATGTGGGTTTGTGTGGGTAATGGAGTGCCTCATGGTTAACCTCTAAGGCCTATTTCAGTTATGCCATGAGAACAACACAGCTGTGATCAGACAGATGTCTGCTTTGACAGGAATGCACACACACACACACACACACACACACACACACACACACACACACAAACATACACACACACACATTTGTTTCCATGAACGGGAACATTAGATTTCAGTTAATTTCTTGGAGCCTTAAGCATAACTACCCTTTAAACATGTTGCCACTTTACAATTCCGTGATTTACATTGCAGGGACCAGCTTGGGTTCCCCACAAAGGAAGAAAGGTCCCCACACTGTGAGTATTTTTAGGCAGGTTTTGGTCCTCACAATGTGGCATAAACTTGGTACACACATTAGATACTCTGCAGCTCCTCTTACGCTGATTAAATTAATTCATAACATGTATATTAGTTTCATAACAGCTATTGTATTATATATATATATCGTCGCTGTCCAATGAAAAACACGTATCTCCACTTTTGTCCATTTTTACTTTTATGCATCATTTGAACCCATCAGCTGCTGTTTACACTGAGTGAGAATCTCAGGGTGAATGGACCAACTTTAATGGCCCAAAACTGCTTGGAAAGACGTCTGGTTCCATTGACTTCCATTAAAGTTAAATGAGGTTTTTGGCCTCTCCTGTAAAGTTGCCATTTTGGAGATTTTCTTTGGACAGCGACGATATATATATATATATATAT
>JAMWET010000764.1:110000-122500 GCA_024036415.1 Prochilodus magdalenae | reverse complement strand
TAACCGAATATTACAATATGAATAATAATAGTAATATCTGTAATACCACTACAACTACTACTAATAATAATAATAATAAGCTTGTTTCTAGCTGGTTACTAGGTGTTGCTAAAAAAGGGGGCCTATGGGAGAAACAAGGTATGAATAAATGACACATAGAGGAGTGCAGATCAGTATACATGTGGATTAGTGTTTGGGAATCTTCCCCGAGTGAGTATTAGCAGTTTGGTTTTTGTAGGTTAAAGGAAGCAATGGGATTTGAATGGGGTGAAAATGAATGGGACTCTATGGGAGCAACGAGGGGTCGGGAAAAAAAGACAACCAGATGAGTGCAGGTGGGAACAACATTGAATTCATGCTCGGGGGTCTGCCCTGAGATAGCGTATGTGAAATGATGGCTGTCAGTTGGGCAGAAGTACAACATTCAATACAGTATTTTCCATTCATTCTAAATGGGAAAAAACGGAATTTCGTTTTTTTCCTGAAAACTATACATTGGATCAAAAAGCCGCGTACGGGGAAGGCATTCCTGATCAGACTGCATCACTAATAATAATAATAATGCTTATTTATGGTATGTTTGGAGTGTTAGATGTACAGGTATCATTACCTGTAAGTACTGTACTGATTATACAGTATACCTGCAGTGATGGGAGGCATCAGTCCCAGCCCTCTCTTTACACCAGATATCACATCACAGTGCTTCCAGATTAGGCTGCTGTTTCTAATCCCGGCTCTGATGTTCTCCTGGCCAGCAGTGACCCGCGGTTTGATGTTCTCCTCTGCCGCTGCTTTTCTGGGCTTTTGATTGGAGAGGAAAAGCTCGTTTAGTGAAACGGAGAGATGAGAGAGGCTCCAGTCTTATTAGCGCTGCTAATTTCACTCAAAGCACCAGAACGGATGAGTATGACCTGTTTTTTTCCCCGGTCTCCTTCCCTCTCTCCTCTCTCGATCCGCTTTCTGTGCTTATTTAGCGCTCTCTCTATCTCTTTAACCTGCCTCGGTCTGAGCCCAGGCTTTCGCTGACCTCACTGCTAACAATCGATTCTTTTTTCTCTCTCTCTCTGTCTCTCTCTCTCCCTTTCTTCTTATCTGTTTTTTTCTGCTCCTTTCTCCCCCAGTACCTGAGGCAAAGTCTTATGTAAAACACATTTATTTTTAATGGATTTTTTAATGATTTTTTAGCTGGCCTATTAATACAGGCATTAATTATGTTGCGATGGGTAGAGGAGCTGTAATCCTGTCCTAAAGCCATACGCTGCCAGCCAATCCTACACCCAGACACTGCCTGAACAGGGGGATAGACCCCTACACACACACTCACTGTACACGTTACACAACACGCACACACATATATATATCGTCGCTGTCCAAAGAAAAACAAGTATCTCCAAAATGGCAACTTTACAGGAGAGGCCAAAAATCTCACTCAACTGTAATGTAAGTCAATGGAACCGAACGTCTTTCCAAACAGTTTTGGGTCATTTCTGTTGGTCCATTCATCCTGAGATTCTCACTCAGTGTAAACAGCAGCTGATGGGTTCAAATGATGCATAAAAGTAAAAAAACACAAAAGTGGAGATACGTGTTTTTCATTGGACGGCTTTGATATGTAAATATAATACCGACATATTAGAGACACCTAATGTTAATTATTGTTATGTGACCAGTTTATCACCCTTCATCACCCAGTGTTTCCCCTTTAAGTGCCATATAGATGTAAAAGAGCCCATCTTAAAACATCACACCAATACTCCAATACAACCGCCATACACTAGTAATCAACACTACCAAGTAGACTAATGGACCAGAGTAGCCAACAGGACGTCACCATCAAGACAGCCTCCATCAGATACACAGCACTTTCATCTTTGAGAGGGAGAAGAACATGAAGCTCCACTCTGGCTTCAGATCGGAGAACATCCACAGGTGTTCCTGTCCATCCTTCCACTGTAGGAAGACACCTCTTGGTGATGGAGGTCTGAAAGGATGTGTATCTGTTCAAGACGCTCCTCACTGAGAGAAAGAGATAGACACATCCAACTAAGAAGCTGCTGGTGGTCTCAGAACAATGGACTGACCACTCCAGAGTCCAGAACTTAACATCATCACTGCAGGCTCCTGCAGATGGCGCTGCACGAGGATGATGACGATAATGATTGGCTAAATGGAGGGACTGCATGTGGGCGTGGACAAAGACCATAGTGTGAAGAAAGTAGTTGAATCTGCAGGTGTATGGAAGCGTATGGTCATACGGGTCTACCAGTGGGGGATAAAATCCCAGTCTACAGGGAATTCTCCTCAGAATTGTGCCAGAGAAGGCCTCCACCAAATCTGGACCAACTCACCAATTGTTTGATGTAAGAGTGTCGGAACATTGATGTGGCCTACTTCCAGAAACTTCTCCCGTCCATCGCAAATCCGAATTTATCCCCATTTATCTCATTTTCCAGTTCTCCAGTTCAATTAATGGATAAATTAATTTCATGATAAATGAAACTGGACCCGAAACGACCCGTTGACTAAGTTTGTGTTTTTCCTGCACAGCTATCATTTTTTAGAGTTGAGGTTTGTCCCATTGTGTTTTCCATCCATTATTGACCACTCAAGGTCGACTGTGCGGTTTGTGCTCTGATGTTCTGACCTCGTACCTGGGGGGGATAATGGATGGCTACATGATAAATCTTGCATACAGATAAGTATGTATCTATAGTGTTAACAGTTACAAATTAAAATATTTAAGGAGCCCCCCAGAGCTGGGGGAGGGAAAGAAAACAAGTTATACATAACTGGGGGTTTATTTGCGCCGATATCCATGAATAATAACGCATACTCACCCAGCTTACCGTACACGTATAGACTGAGAATACATATAGATCCGGGCGCTTTATTATACACTCTCTCTCTCTCTCTTTCTCTCTTTCTCTCTCAAACACACACACACACACACACACACACACACACACACAGACTGGCCTTAGGGTGGGTACTTTAAAGCCAGATGAATAGTGGGAGTTGTGGGGATAATCCTGGTGGAGAAGAGAAGCACTCATAGAGCCACCCTGCAGGCACACGCGCACACACACACACACACACACACGCACACACGCCAACCCTGCGGCTCTGGCCTTGGCTGTCTAATGCAACCTGGGTAGTGATACATAGAGCAGCAAAGGGGCCGTGTGGAAGTGTGTGTGTGTGTACAGGCCTCAATCTGCTCATGGGAGCAAAGGGACACATTCACACACACACACACACACACACACACACACACACACACACACACACACATGCACAGACATGGTGCAGGCTTAGGAGCTAATAGATTTATAGCGCTCTGCTGGAAGACAGAAGCGGTAAAGGTGTTAATTACTACTGGTTTTGAATGCTAATTAAATGTTTCAATTAATTATGTGTTTGTTGCCAAACGCCTGCTGTTAATTGGTGGCAGAGTGAGGGGGGAAAGGAGAGAGGGAGAGGGATGGGTAGAAACGTCAGGGTCGCCCAGCAGACGAGTGTGAAATTGGGTATGTGAAGAAACAGCAGAGAGCTGGAGAATGGCTCAGTGTGCGTGAGGAAGAGGGGAAGCGATGGGACTGCCAGAAACAGGACAATTTGGAAGCGAAAGTGTGAGCAGGGCTTCGCTTTACAAACGGCATGGGCACAGCCAAATTTACTAGCTACATGGAAGTGTATATACATGCAGTATACATACAGTATCAGCTTCACTAAAGAACCCTTAAAGAACATGTAATGACCATCATTAGCAAAGAACCCCTAAAGAACATATAGCCGTTGCGTTTACTAAAGATCCTTTGAAGAACACACAGCTGCCATCTTTACTAAAGAACCTCTGAAGATCATATAATCGCCACTGTTAACAGAGAACCCGTCCGGAACACATACCTGTGGACTTTCCTAAAGGTTTCTTGAAGACCACATAACCGATACCTATACTTAAGAACCCGGTGAAGAACCCATAACCCCCTTCTATACTAGGGAACCCTTGAAGAACCCTGTTTTGAGGGTGAGCTGTAGTGCAGTGGCAGTATTAATATTATCTCCTGACCTTTCAGCTTGGTGCAGTTGGTGTCAGTAACTTCACCCTCTGCGTTCTGCCTGAACTCCAGCTGCGGTGGTGTTTCTGAACCAGAGCGCGACTGTGTCGCTTCTGCTCGTTTAGCGGAGCTGCTCCAGGAGAAGGGTGGTTAAAAGCTCCAGTAGATGGAACACCGGCTCTGCTGCTAAATGTCACTCACTGACTCTACTATAATGACTCCAGTCAATTTGCCGTGACCTTTCATTCCATACTGAGCATAAACGTTCCTCTGTACCTTTTATACCAGGGGGTGTAAAATAAGACAAATCAGACATAATACATTTTCACCACGTCACCAACACGCTGTAGTAACGGTAATAATGTTCAGCTCTTTTGTAGTCAGTGAGGAGAGTACCTACACCATACATCAGGCCTTAAAGCACATGTACAGTAGAATTAGCAGTGTAGCACGCAATGCTAACATCTTAAACAGATATTACTTTTCTTAGTTGGCCATGGGATTCATATTATTTGTTTATATATATATATATATATATATATATATATATATATATATATATATATATATATATATATATATATATTAATATGTAAAATATCTAATATATAATATCTAATATCTAAAAAAAGTGAACTGTAGATACATGTAATAATTCGACAAACATATGCATGTATGTAAATGTGTGTGTATTTATATCTATAAGCGTTTAAAGTGTAGGTTATATATACATACATATATGCAAAAGTATATAGAAATACAATTTAAAGAAAATATACATTTGTGAAAAATTCTAAGTCTATTTAGAAAGTAGAAAAGGATATATAGTTATTGGTTTGTTATGTATATATGTGCAAAGAGTGTATACATGCATGTATATAAGAAATGCATAAATGGAACATACATACTTATACAGTATATATATACATGTGTATATATATATATATATATATATATATATATATATATATATATATATATATATATATATATATATATATATATACACACACATGTATGTATCTTGTATGCATCTTATCTATGTTGTATATTGTATATACACATGTGTACATTTAGAAAGTAGAAAAGGATATATAGATTGAGTAGATACAGTAGTAAGATATATGGATAGATATATGTACATATAAAGCATATATAATTATTGATTTGTTATGTATATATGTGCAAAGAGTGTATACATGCATGTATATAAGAAATGCATAAATGGAACATACATACATATACAGTATATATATATACACATATATATATATATAAAAGTATATATATATATATATATATATATATATAAATAAATAAATGTATATATATATATTTATATATATATATATACACATGTATGTATCTTGTATGCATCTTATCTATATTGTATACTGTATATACACATGTGTATTTTTATATATATATATATATATATATATATATATATACATATATATATATATATTTATATATGCATCTAAAAATAGAACATATACAAATCAACACACAACACATAACGATAAATATATGGAAAGTACATATATTTAAATAAATACAACTGTATGAAAGTATTTATTCAAGTATGTGTATTACACGCACAAGACATACACATGGAAAGACAGTATTCGTACCGTATATGTCACGTATAAATAAAGATTATATGTTAAATGTAGATATGGAAGGAAACATAAGCTTGAACGGGCATGTGTGTGTATGTGTGAGAATGATGGACATGCCTCCTATCTGAATATGTAAATGAGGTGCTGGAGGAGCAGTGTTAATCCCGCCCCCTGGGCTGTTTCCTGTCTGGATGAGGAAGTAGAGGAAAAAAAAAAGAAACTCAAAATCAGCGATTCTGCAACTGTACCGGAGGGCTGCTGTCAACTCTCTGTACACCACCAACCACCCCCACCAACCCCACAACCCTGACACTGATCATATCCCAGACATGCACTCAGGTCCCATATTTTCATAATGAAAACAGTGCAGGTGCCTCTGCTGGAGAACGATACTCACACGTACCTACACTGAAGCCAGTCCAGATTCCTCCGCAAGCCTGCTCGTGTACCTGCGTGCTGATAAGGAAATAAATAAACCATCGGCTTCATCAAACTCACTCGAATAAAACAAACAACTGCCCTAGCATGTCGTAGCACATCACTGTCAGGAACCTGGAGAGAAGAGTTCGTTTTGATTGTTCCCACGTTCACAGTGGCTTCAGCCAGTTATAATCATCGCCTGCTTGAGGTGTAATTTCAGAGATGGAAAGAAGATATCTCACACTGTATCTTAAAAGTAGGACATCTCTTACTGTAGCATTAGCCTGAGGCTAATTTCCGGTAGATATAAGATTATCCTGGTTTCAATTATTATATCAGCTGTAATATAATGAATGATGTTATTTTATTCAATAGTGGCTTATATAAATGCAGATTGGAATACTAGAAGTTAAACACCAGAAGGAATTTTATTCAATGTCTGTGTGTCTTTGGGAATAGAGAGGAGTTATTAAAGTGCTGTAATAATCTATTAATATCTATTATTTATAAAATATATTTCTTGACATTCTGTAATTATCTATTAGTATATACACTCATCCTCAAAAGAACAGCGGCACCCGAAAGGAGGTGTGGGATTGCAGTGCTGTTGGGAAGGAAGATGAAGGTTACCAGGAATATCCTCACACAGTTCCTGCAGATGGTGTGGATTGTGTGGGGTTGTATCGGTTTCTTTGTGTTGAAAATAGTTATTGTTGGTATCATGGCTGTTAGCCATAAACTGATGCCAAGAGTTTGTGTTGCTGATTTGTGGACCAATCAAAGACCGTGTTCCTGATTTGTCAACCAACCAAAGTTTTCTTGACTTGTAGTCCAATCAGTGGCTGTGTTCCTGACTTGTAGACCAATCAGTGGCTGTGTTCCTGCCTTGTAGACCAATCAGAAGCTGTGTTCCTGACTTGTAGACCAATCAGTGGCTGTGTTCCTGACTTGTAGACCAATCAGAAGCTGTGTTCCTGACTTGTAGACCAATCAGTGGCTGTGTTCCTGACTTGTAGACCAATCAGAGACTGTGTTCCTGAACTGTCAACCCATTAGTCTCATCCTGATTGGTTTGTAGACCAATCAGTGGCTGTTTTTTTTGTAGACCAATCAGTGGCTGTTTTCCTGACTTGTAGACCAATCAGTGGCTGTGTTCCTGACTTGTAGACCAATCAGATACTGTGTTCCTGACTTGTAGACCAATCAGAGGCTGTGTTTCTGACTTGTAGTCCCATCAGAGGCTGTGCTCCTGACTTGTAGACCAATCAGTGGCTGTGTTCCTGACTTGTAGACCAATCAGAGGCTGTGCTCCTGACTTGTAGCCCCATCAGTGGCTGTGTTCCTGACTTGTAGTCCCATCAGAGGCTGTGCTTCTGACTTGTACACCAATCAGAGGCTGTGTTCCTGACCTGTCAACCTATCAGACGCTGTGTTTCTGACTTGTAGACCAATCAGTGGCTGTGTTCCTGACTTGTAGACCAATCAGTGGCTGTGTTCCTGACTTGTACACCAATCAGAGGCTGTGTTCCTGACCTGTCAACCTATCAGACGCTGTGTTTCTGACTTGTAGTCCAATCAGTGGCTGTGTTTCTGACTTGTAGTCCCATCAGAGGCTGTGCTCCTGACTTGTAGTCCCATCAGTGGCTGTGCTCCTGACTTGTAGACCAATCAGTGGCTGTGTTCCTGACTTGTAGTCCAATCAGTGCCTGTGTTCCTGACTTGTAGACCAATCAGACGCTGTGTATCTGATTGTCAACCTATCCGAGGCAGAGTTTCCGCATTGTCGACTGATTTGGGGTTGTGTTCCTAACAAAGCAACATTACTCTGTAGGTTTGTCTAGAACCACTGACCTACAGAAGTGCTTCGTTCTGGTGGTTCTCATGCTTCTATGTCTAACCATTGTCTTTATAGAAGAACCAAGGACGTGTAGCATGACTAAACCTATTGCTGCCTCGTAGGGTTTCCATTTCATTTCCAATCATCACCCCAAAAAATGAGGACTCCAGACAACACTGGACACCCTGAAGTGAGAAAGACTGCTGACATATACACATATATATATATATATATATATATATACATACGGTATAAAGCTCACTTATTTAATAATGCAAATATAGCTTCTTCTGAAAGAGCTTTATACCTATATTTGGGCCCGTTTGCACCGTGTTGATTTTCTTGTTCTGTTATTGCTTTAGGATAGCCCTGATCAGAGCGCAGTGGGTGCCTTATGAATAAGTCAGAGTTACCAGTGTAATACATGTGATGCTGCCATCGTTAGAGCTTAAAGGAAAAGGACACAGATGAGGTCATAATGGGATGGTAGGGCCTGTTGGCTGTTAAGGGAAACGTGGGCGTGGCTACGTAGGGAATGCTCTGCCCTACAGGTTTTAGTAATCATATTAATCATCCGTAATAACGTGGTGAAAATCGATCTGTCGTAGTCTTGGCCGTCTGTCACTCAGCCGTACACAGCCAGGCATCCCCGGCTCTCATCACGTTGCTCAGGATCAAAACAGTCGACCCGCGGCAATTATCTCCTCTACACCGCGAGTTCGCCAGGTGTGTGTGTGTGGACGAGTGTGTGCGTGTGTGTTTCGTTCTCTTTGTTCTTTCAAATCCTGACATGATGGCTTCGCCCGCAGGGAACCAATCCGAGCCTGAGAAATTCCTAAGCCAAGCACTTTGCGCTCTCACATACACACAAATTAAAAACGACTCAATGGTAAAAATTCAACGTAAGCACTTCATAACGCTGGAGCTTCCTCGCTAAAACACACTGCAGGAGCGCCCGGGCAAACAAAAGCAGGGGAACTATAATTGCAAAGAAAAGTGAAAGAAATGCTGAATGATCCTTTGATGTTCTTCAGTAGAAGCAACAACAAAGTCGCTGCTCCACGGCTATACCTTCACCTCTGCTGCTGCTTCCACTGCAGAAGTCCTCCAAACAAGACAGGACTGAGCTTTGAAATAGGGGTTCCCAATCAAAGTGCAATGTCCGGGGTGAGCCGAGGCACAAGGAAACCAAAATGACCAGTAACGAAGGTAGTAGGTAGGGGGCTTTAAAATGTGACTTGTAATATTAGACACTCATCTCCATCTGCAGAAATAGCTACACCCAGACATTGTGAGACATGCTAATCATTCAAGTTTCACTCTCGGCCACACATGTGACGTAAGCAAGGATGGGCTTTATCTATGTATCTGACTGACCCAACAGCCACGATTGCAGACGTCCAGCGAGCAGTGGTGTCCTCCATGAGCATCCTGTTAGTGCAGCACCATTGGCAGACGGCTGCACCACGCAGGACTACATGCACACAGACCGTCATCTTAACACCACGTGTCACGACTGCAGTCCCAGACTTTAGTCAGAATGGCAGCGGGTCATCTTCAGTGACGAGTCCCGCTTTAGTCTTGGTGGAGACGCCCAACGAATCCGTGTGTGGAGGCACCGTGGTCAGCACCAAGAGGAACGATTTGTTGTCATGCGTCCAGAAGGCCTGGTGTCCCTTCACCTCCACCCCTACCGCACCATCTGCAGGAACTGTGTGAGGATGTTCAAGCTGCAGGGGATGGATTATCACAGGACACCATTAGGAACCTCTACAGCTCCATACCGAGACGTCTGGCGTGTTTGGTTAGCAAACACGGCGGCCCGACGCCATACTGAGAGACAGACTTCTGTATGTGTAGCTCAATAAATATTGATCATATCAGTCTAAATTTATCATCAGTTATTGATCCTGGTCACCTTTACCTTCCCTCCCAACAGCACCGCAACCCCACACCTCTCACGCTTACTGTGAATGTATAAAAGACTGGATACGGTGTGTTTGTAAGGTTTAACAACTTGTGTCTGATGTGCTGAGCTAAAGGCATGCAAGGTTTATTAACAAGTTAGCAGAACAACCAAAGAGAGAGAGAATCCATGATCCATCACACCATAGGGAGCAGACAGAGTCATGAAACCAAAAGGACAAGCCAGATTGAAACACCCAAGGACAGTCAGATAGGCAAACAGAACAAGAGGGCAAAGATAAAAGAGTTACCGGGAATCAAACAAGGTCTAAATCGGAATAACCGTCAGAAATCACAAGGGAGACCCGCTCAGTAAGGACACAGAGTGGGAATACTTTGCGATGTGAGTGTGAGAACCCGGAGCTCAAATACAAACAGTCTAAATGGGTGACAGGTGTGTATAATCAGCATTCTGGGGACCTGGAGAGAGAGAACGGGGTGTGATTGGGCAAAGACTGACACATGACGTCATCAGGTAGTGAATTCTGGGTGCTGGAGTTCGGAAGATCGGAGGTACAGGTGAAACCCGGAAGTGTGACAGTGTTAAAGAATTCGGAAAAACATACGCTAAATTCATCCTGCAGCTCCTCTCAGGACTCCAACCATAACGCTTCTACCACCATGCCCCATATCATGAATGGTTTCCTCCCATCTCCAGACACTTCTCTTCACACTGTGATGATACGAGTTAAACTTTGTCTCGCTGCTCCACAAGATGTTGCTCCAGAGCAAAAGGTATTTTTGGCAAACTAATCTAAAACCTCTGGTCAAGTGTTCCTGAAGGGTTCCTGATCTGGCCAACTATTGTGAAAGTGTTTTTCTTCACCACGGAAGAATTCCTGGTTCATCCGCAGTTGTTTCAACGGTCTGTGTAAGGTATGTGCCAAATATGTGGTTTGGCCACAGCTATGTTTTTACTATTGCTCTGGAGGGATCGATGGGATTTGTCAGTCTGATGATGGCTCGCTTTACTGGAAATGAAGTTGGGCTCTGGGCTTCGGAGGCAGCAGCAACAGGTTCCACATGCAAGTACTGAAGATTTAACTAACCGTTAATCTGCTTATTGCAAGTGGAACAAGAAAGGAGCAACACTCACTCACCTGGCCATCGAATAGCTGAGCTGCCAATGGTGCAACTCCTATATCATTCATCCAAGGTGGATGTTAACGCCCTCAATCACGTTTGACAGTCTGCATGTTCAGCTTGTATTTGATATCAGCTGCAGTATAATGTGGTAGAAAGCTAAACTGACAATAAATCTGTCAACAGGTAAGATTTTAGCATGCTTTCCAAATCCAGCATCTTCATTGGTCAACTACTGGCAGCCCTGATGAAAAGGATGAAATATGGTCCTATTAAAGAATGATGTAGAGAGTAATGCAGTATTTATATGCAGTACTGAAATAATATAAATACTTTCTCCTGTTAAAAGTACTGCAAGGCATTACAGGTTTAGTGGTTGTGATCCTCCTGACTGTAGAAACACATTAGTTACTCACACGTTCCTGAAAACATTAATTACACACAATGCATTTATATCAGAAGCTCTCTCTACACTCATCGTACGTAACCGTCTTTGTATGTAAATCGTACCTGCACTCCACCTGCGGCAGGTGAGTTGAGTGTTAATGTAAACAGTGTGGACACTAAAGGAGCTATTAACTGAAGCCTCTAATTATATAAAACACCGTATGAAAGTGATTGGAGCTGCAGCTGCTGAAGGGAGTTTGGCTTTCAGAGTATGGAATATAAAAACTTTGTCAGATTTAGATCTAGTTTTATTGTATCCCCAGGTGTTTCCTCAGGTTAGATGTGTGTGACCAGCTGTTTCCTTAGGTTAGATGTGTGTGACCAGGTGTTTCCTCAGGTTAGATGTGTCTGACCAGGTGTTTCCTCAGGCTATATGTGTTTGTCCAGGTGTTTCCTCAGGTTAGATGTGTCTGACCAGGTGTTTCTTTAGGCTATATGCTGTTTTGTCCAGGGTGTTTCCTCAGGCTGGATGTGTTTGACCAGGTGTTTCTTCAGGGCTATATAGTGTTGTCCAGGTTTTCCTCAGGTAGATGTGTTTGTCCAGGTGTTTCCTCAGGTTAGATGTGTCTGACCAGGTGTTTCTTTAGGCTATATGTGTTTGTCCAGGTGTTTCCTCAGGTTAGATGTGTTTGACCAGGTGTTTCTTTAGGCTATATGTGTTTGTCCAGGTGTTTCCTCAGGTTAGATGTGTGTGACCAGGTGTTTCTTCAGGTTAGATGTGTGTGACCAGCTGTTTCCTCAGGTTAGATGTGTTTGTCCAGGTGTTTCCTCAGGTTAGATATGTTTGACCAGGTGTTTCCTCAGGTTAGATGTGTTAGACCAGGTGTTTCCTTAGGTTAGATGTGTGTGACCAGGTGTTTCTTCAGGTTAGATGTGTGTGACCAGCTGTTTCCTCAGGTTAGATGTGCTTGACCAGGTGTTTCCTCAGGTTAGATGTGTTTGACCAGGTGTTTCCTCAGGCTATATGTGTTTGTCCAGGTGTTTCCTCAGGTTAGATGTGTTTGTCAAGGTGTTTCCTCAGGTTAGATGTGCTTGACCAGGTGTTTCCTCAGGTTAGATGTGTTTGTC
>JAMWET010000764.1:95000-100000 GCA_024036415.1 Prochilodus magdalenae | reverse complement strand
GGTCGGTTATCAGTCCAGCACTGACCCTAAGGTATTTACATATGCATGTGTGACTACTTGGCTACAGCCCAGTCAGTGTGCCCATGCCAACCCCAGGCCACTGTTACAGGTGCGTATGATGAGCTTGTAGATAATGGAACTGGATCTTGGAGCTGATGGTCTGATGAAGGTCCGGTTTCTCTGACCTCGTGTGGACAGTTGGGTATTTGTGTACCGTTCACCTGGAGAAGTGATGACACCAAGATCAGCAGTGGTGGAGGGAGGATGATGCCCTGGGCGGATGTTCTGCTGTGGAACCCTGAGTTCTGGCCTTCCTCTATACCCACCTCCCTGCATGTCGTTGTGGATGAGGTCCATCATCAGGAATGCTCTGAGGAACATCATGTGTGGGAACGTTTCTGTACACTGAACTGTTTTACATCAGACCGCTCTGAGTGACACCATTACCACTGAATCATGTAGGAATGATAAAACAGAACAGAGCCCCTTTCTCCCTCCCTCTCTCCCTCCCTCTCTCCCTCTCTCCCTCCCTCTCTCTCTCCCTCTCTCTCTCCCTCTCTCTCTCTCTCTCTCTCTCTCTCTCTCCTGTGAGCAGCAGGCCTCAAAACACACAGCAGCATGAATAATGTATAAGGTGGCGATGCCTTTCTCTGGTGCCCCTAACGCTGCAGGCCTGAGCGAGGTCAACCGCACTACTGCACACCAGTCTGTCTGTGTGTGTGTCTGCATGTGTGTGTGTTAGTGTGTGTGTGCATGGTTGAGTGTCTCTTTTCTTCAGGAAGTTTTTAGTGTGTGTGTGTGTTTGCATGGTTGTGTGTGTGTTTGTGTGCATGGTTGTATGTGTGTGTGTGTGTGTGTGCATGGTTGTGTGTGTGTGTGTGTTTGTGTGTGCATGGTTGTGTGTGTGTGTGTGCATGGTTGTGTGTGTGTGTGTGCATGGTTGTGTGTGTGTGTGTATGTGTTTGTGTGTGCATGGTTGTGTGTGTGTGTGTGTGCATGGTTGTATGTGTGTGTGCATTTGTGCATGGTTGTGTGTGTGCATGGTTGAGTCTGTGTGCGTGTGCATGGTTGTGCGTGTGTGTTAGTGTGTGTGTGTTTTTTCTTCAGGAAGTTTTTAGTGTGTGTGTGTGTGTGTATGCATGGTTGTGTGTGTTTGTGCATGTTTGCATGGTTGACTGTGTGTGTGCGTTTGTGTGTGTGCGTGTGTGCATGGTTGAGTGTGTGTGTGTGTGTGTGTGTGTGTGTGTGCATTGTTGAGTGTGTGTGTGCCTTTTCTTCAGGAAGTTCTTTGGTATGTTTTTTAGTGTGTGTGTGAGTGTGTGTGCATGGTTGAGTGTGTGTGTGTGTGTGTGTGTGTGTGCATGGTTGAGTGTGTGTGTGTGTGTGTGTGTGTGTGTGTGTACATTGTTGAGTGTGTGTGTGTGCCTTTTCTTCAGGAAGTTCTTTGGTATGTTTTTTAGCGTGTGTGTGTGTGTGTTTATGTGTGCCTATGTGTTGTTGAGTGAGTAAGTGTGTGTGTGTGTCATTTCTTCAGGAAGTTCTTTAGTATGTTTTTTTTTCTTTCCACTCTCTCTCTCTCTCTTCTCTCTCTCTTCTCTGCTAGCAGGACTTGAATTCTAGTCTTTGCCTTCATTTTTATTCTCTTGTTATCTACATCTCTCTTTCGTTCTCTCTCTATTTTGCTTTATTTCTCTATTTCTCACTCACTGTCTTTCTTCCTTTCTCATTCGGCCTGACCGGTGTTGTTGTTGTTTGGTTGTGTTGTTGTTATTTATTTCAGATCGAATGTCTGTATAAAATCACTCCAAATTCATCAGAAATCACACAATCATTCAGCTCCCTCAGCAGCTCTGCACAGCCACATGGAGTGGTGCATTCTGGGAGATAATCAGCACTGACCAGAGGGCAGAGCCACCAATCTGAGGATTAAACAGCACCAGAGCCTGACCTTCCTCACAGCTACACACACACACACACACACACATGCGCACACACACACACACACACATCCGCACACACACACACACACACACACACACACACACACACACCCGCACACACACACACACTCATATACTCATTAGAATATCGGCAGGAAAGTCATTTGCATAAATCCCCACTTCTCTTAATTAGCAGTGTTTTCTCCCTTGATATGCGCTGTAGTAAAGTTCACTCATCTCTCTCTCTCTCTCTCTCTCTCTCTCTCTCTCTCTCTCTCTCTCTCTCTCTCTCTCTCTCTCTCTCTCGTTTCCTGCCTTTTTCAACATTTCTTCCTCTTCCGTTCTCTCTGTTCTTCTGAAAATACGCTTGTCTCCTCTGCTGCACTCTCTAAAAGGTTCTTTGGTGAGGTAGAACCATGAACACTGAAAGCCACTAAAACCTATTTGCCTGCTAAAATATTTCCTCAGCTCGATGGAACATGTGTTGGTTGTACACAGCACCAAACAGGGTTCTGCTGTTGTTATGGTGTGCCAAGCATGCCAACAGAAGATCCACATTGTCCATCAATCTGAAGAACCAGCTCACCATGCAAAGAGCCAGTGAAGTGCCCTTGAGTGTTCATGGCTCCACTTAGGACCACTGTCTTTAAGATCCACTAAGGAAAGTAAAGCACTCGAGCACTTGAACTCTGGAGAACCAAAATGGAACCAAATTGTTCTTTATCACTGTACCTGATGAACCCAACAGCCACAATTGACAGTTGCGATGACTGTCCTTAACACCACGTCACCATCACCAAAGACTGCAGTGGTGTCGTACCAGACTGTCATGGAGTGACTCAGAATGGCAGCGGGTCATCTTCAGTGACGAGTCCCGCTTTAGTCTTGGTGGAGACGCCCAACGAATCCGTGTGTGGAGGCACCGTGGTCAGCACCGAGATGAACGGTTTGCTGTCACACGTCCAGAAGGCCTGGTGTCCCTCCACCTCCACCCCTACCGCACCATCTGCAGGAACTGTGTGAGGATGTTCAAGCTGCATGGGATGGATTATCACAGGACTCCATTAGGAACCTCTACAGCTCCATACCGAGACGTCTGGCGAGTTGGGTTAGCGAACACGGCGGCCCGACGCCATACTGAGAGACAGACTTCTGTATGTGTAGCTCAATAAATATTGATCATATCAGTCTAAACTTATCACCAGTTATTGATCCTGGTCACCTTTATCCTCCTTCCCAACAGCACCGCAATCCCACACCTCCTTCTGGGTGCAGCTGTTCTTTTGATGATGGGTGTATTTGTGAATGTAGGTCATTTGTTGTTCTTTGCCATGGATTGGTCATTTAGCAGTGCTCATCCAGTTCAGTTCATGATAATATACTGTGTAGACTCTCAGTGCTCCTCTACACACATTACAGCACATTATCCAGCCTTCATTCAGAGCTCCTCAGAAGCGATCCCCGGACGGAATGGCTGTCGGAGCCGGCACTCTTTTCATTGATTGAATAGGAGCTGTGTTCCCTTTCTGTGCTTGTTTTCCTTTTTTATGCACACTCTTTGAGACCAGACCAGACCCTCAGTTAGAGAGAGAGACAGAGAGAGAGAGAGAGAGAGAGAGAGAGAGAGTTAGAGAGAGAGAAGATGAGACGTGGTATCAGATTGTGCCGTGGGCTACAAGCCCCAGAAATCAGTGAATGGAGATGGCTGCATGTGACAGATGGACTGGCTCTTTTGGACGGGGGTCTGAATATTTCTTAAAGCATTGATACAGGCAGCATAAGCCAGGCATGAATATTGTATAAGGCACTTGTAAAGCATCACAATCGCCTGTGTCTGTATGTTTGCATGTGCTGTGCTAAAACCACCCTTCAGTTGTAATGTCCAGTCAAATCAGCCATAATTTTAGGAAAATAATCCATAATGAAGAACTTCAGCTACGAAGAGAATGGACTCCTAACAACCACCTGGAAGACCTGGTAGGTCCACACACATGGGGCAATGTGATGACTAAGATGACTAAGTGTCATCAACTATGTCATAGAACTATGGACTGCCCACTCCGGAGTGCAAGGTGTTTGAGGTTACCTTAAAAAGTTAGACCAACCTCTCAGACTGAACTGACCAATAACGGAGCAGTATGTTTCACCATATTTCTCTCCTCTCCATGGTAACCAGGTGGTCCTAATCTTGGGTAACCCTCCAGTAAACATTTCCCTGATCACCAACATTGTTCCTTCATCTGTTCATTCCTTTATTCATCACTAACACTCCTCCTTCATCCATCCATTCATTCATTCATTTATTCATTCATTCATGCATTCATGCATTTATTTATCTGTACACCAACATTGTTTCTTCATCTGTTCATTCCTTTATCCATCACTAACACTCTTCATCCACTCCGGAGTCCAAGGTGTTTGGGGTTACCTTAAAAAGTTAAACCAACCTCTCAGACTGAACTGACCGATAACGGAGCAGTATGTTTCATTCATTCATGCATATTTCTTCTCCATTTCCTTTATCCATGGTAACCAGGTGGTCCTAATCTTGGGTAACCCTCCAGTAAACATTTCCCTGATCACCAACATTGTTCCTTCATCTGTTCATTCCTTTATCCACCACTAACACTCTTCATTCATTCATTCATTCATTCATTCATTCATCTGTCATTCTGTTCATCTTTATCCATCACTAACATTTCCTTCATCCATCTCCATTCCATTCCATCTTCCATATCCATTCGTTCATCACATTCAACATTGTTCATTTCATCCAGTATGTTCCTTTATGCGTTCACCAACATTGTATTTTCATCCTATGTTCCTTTATCCACACATCCACATTGTTCCTTTACACGTTCGTTTGTTTGTCCATCCATCCATCTGCATGTCTGCTCGTCACATACAAGCTAGATAATGACATTAGCCCTGTTTGAGGGAGGGAGCAGGCTAGGAGTGTTGGACAGAGGGCTGTCTATCAAGGTGCTCGCAAGCCACGCCCACACAGTTCTCAGACAGGTCTGATCAGGGGTTCGTCATAAATATATGTCTACTGTATAA
>JAMWET010000764.1:72500-85000 GCA_024036415.1 Prochilodus magdalenae | reverse complement strand
GAACATTAACATGCGTTTTACCCTGTAGCAGTTTTACCTCTGTCCCAGAGGATGTGGTTATCCAGTGTTTAACCTGTTCTCTGAGGTTCTACATAGAAGGTATAAGACCTTCGTTGGCCAGATGTTGTTTTCCCTGTTTTGGTGAGCTCCTCATGAATAATCAGATGAGCTCTACTCTGATTAGCTGATTTAGAGACCGCCCCATAATGATAACTCAGTAGCAACATGTTGACATAGACTAAATAAAACAAGAATAGGTGTAAATAAGCTCCGCCCTCCTACTATTTGGTTAGCTATGCTAGTTACTCGGAAATGATATCAAAGAGCTACTCACGTTTTGCAATGGCTATGCTGTGCTGCACCAATAAGAGTACTTGGCCAAGACTTCTAACACTGCACTGGCCTACAGTGATTGACTGGTGGTCTGTCCAGGGTGCATCCTGTCTTCTGCCCAATGAGCACTGGGATAGGCTCCAGTGAAATCAGAACCGAGTGTGAGGGGCTTAGCTAACAGGTGATATAATCACCGATAGCAATGGCTTTAGCTAGCGTAGCTATGTCTGCCAAAGATGGCTCAGTTCCTGTGTTTTCCATCTACCATGTACAGATGGAACTTTGGTCGGTGATGTTATTGCTAGAGGCGGTGACTTTGAAGGTGATGTGCAGTGAGGAAGACTCAGATATCTTATTCATTTTGGTAAAAACCCAATGTAAACAATCCTACTTGCAAAAACAGAGCAGGACTATTTAAAACCGGGAATGTGTCCTAAAGTGGAGCGCCATTCGGAGTGTTCACCAGAAGCACTATAGCTCCAGGGTCTTTTATGTTCTACATGTATTCCACAAATAGTGCTCAGGCAACATCTTCACACGGAGTGTTAATGAGGTGAACAAAATATCGCCACGTGTCCGGGTTTCCTTTCCACCTCCTATCTCCCGAACTCCATCTCCCATAACCCACCACCCGATGGAAGTCGGCGTCACATGTCCGCCATCACCCAATCACATCCCCAGAGTGCTAACTACACACACCTGTCTGTGATTAGTCTGTTTGCTTATATACTCCAGGTTTTCAATCACACATGGCAGAGTACTGCCACTCTGTAGCACACCAAGCAGTCTCGCCATTGTTCTACCTGTTGGTTTATCCAGTTTGGACTTTCCATTCTGGTTTTGTCCTTATTGGCTTCCCCTTTGGTTTGGGTTGCTGGTAGTTTTGATTGTTTGGTTGTCGACTCTTACCTGGACCATGTTGTTGAGCTTGACCACTAACCTGCTTAATTAATCTTGCTCAGCTTTTATCTCTTAATAATTACAAACATACCATAACAGAATTTCCATATCTATAACAATCTTCTTTATCTGGGACTGTTGATGTTGAAGCTGAAAGTCAGTCGAAGGCCACTCATACAGATTTCAATGTAGTGATCTTTGAATGGGTCACCTTGGTCAGTGAGGTCATTAAACTTTGTTTTGTGCGTAACGTAATAAAACATTCCCAATAATTTAATAACATGCTGCATGCCGGGTGGTTTCTCTTGGCTGTGCGCCTGGTGGGGGGTGTTGTCCATCTGAGGTTGTGAATAAAACAGGAACTTAATGTGAGGGGTCAGAGCAGGTTAACGGGAACATCAAAGCTCAACGCCGGTATTCATTAACGCAGTTATTCATGAGGCTGAAACTCCACACAGACCCAACACTCCTCGGAGAAGGGGCGAGAGACAGAGAAACAAGTGGAGTTGGTAATGATTGCATACGTACCTTTAAACACATGTTAAAACAACCACGCTTATTATTTTTGGCACCCTTTAAAAAAGACAGCTCCTCAGGGGTTCTTTAGTAAAGACCTATAAAGCCATGGACTTCTAAAGAACCATGGTGCATGTTGAAATGTTTGGAATGGTGGAAAATATATCGTCGCTGTCCAATGAAAAACATGTATCTCCATTTTTGTCAATTTTTACTTTTATGCTTCATTTGATCACATGAGCTGTTGTTTACATAGTGTGAAAATTTAAGGATGAATGGACCAACAGAAATGGCCCAAAACGGCTCGGAAAGACGTCCGGTTCCATTGACTTACATTGAAATCAGATTAGGTTTTTGGTCTCTCCTGTAAAGTTACCATTTTGGAGATACTTGTTTTTCTTTGGACAGCGAAGATATAAAATATGGTTCTACATGGCACCATAAAGGGTTCTTCTGCTTCTGTCAAACCCGACAGGACAATAGAATGCAATTTTGAAGTGCTGCTTAGAGCCAATTTGAAAAAGGGTGTGCGTAGAACCCTATACAACACATTCCCCATCAATCTGAAGAACTTTCACCATGCCAAGAATCATTTACACATGCAGATGGTTCTTTGAGAACCCCTAAAGAACCATCTTTATCAGGAGTATAATGCTATTTCCAGAAAGGTTCTGGATAGAACCATGTGCAAACGTCTGCAGAAATCATTTCACCATGCAACAAACTATTTAAACATACATACGGTTCTCTGAGTGTTCATGGTTCTAAAGTGAACCACTGTCCTTAATAAAGAATCATTGAAGAACCCTTTTTTATCACCCAGAGGAACCATTTGACAATGCCAAGAACCACTTATGCATGGGAATGGCTCTTTGGCTGTGGAGGGTTCAGTATAGAACCACTGAGGTCTCGAAGAACCACTTTTTTAAAGAGGGGAGAACCATTTTCAAAAAGGTTCTCTCTTGAATGATGTACTAAACATAGTCCATCAGTCTGATGAAACCATCTCAGCACGCCAAGAACCATGCAGAGGGTTCAATATATACAACCACTGTCTTCATGAAGGAGCTCTTTCCTAGAACAATTATAGGAACCGTATCCAAAAGGTTCTGTGAAGGTTCTACAACAAGACCAACTCCATTAAGAAGAAACCACCCCAGCATGGCAAAAATCATTTAGGCATGCAAATGTAAGCATGCATGGTTCCGTGTAGAACCAGGGCCTCTGCTAAAGAACCTGTAAAGGAACATCTTTTTAAGGATACAGCGTTTGATGCTCTCCTAATGAAGAACGGATTTAACGAAGAGTTTTATTTCTCCACTTTTCGCTCATATCGGAGGTGCAGTTGGTGCTGATGAAGTACGGCGGAGCCCTGCTTTAGCGGAAGGGTGAAACAGGCCCTGGTGCAGAGGACCCCTGGTGCAGGAAGCCGTGTGCGAGGTGTAGGCGCAGGTCCAGAGGGCATTCAGTGAAGCAGTAAATAGAGCTGAGGTTATGCATGCAGGAGCCCGAGACCCAACTGCTCAGAGGAACACACTCGGTTAATGAGACACGCACTGGATTAACCATGCACCACATCGTAACCTCCACAAGACCAAACTGCACCACTCACCCAGAGAGAGAGAGAGCGAGAGAGAGAGAGAGAGAGAGAGAGAGAGAGAGAGAAAGAGAGAGAGAGAGAGAGAGAGAGAGAGAGAGAGAGAGAGCGAGAGAGAGAGAGAGAGAGAGAGACCACAGAGGTTGTTAACACAAGACTGAGCAGAATGACAATGTCTTTGCAGCTTACCATTCAAGTCCAGATCATACTGATAAGGCTTCCTAAACGATTCCTGGAAAATCTTTTAGCTGGTATGGAAACTTTTTAACTGTATCAGAACGAAACAGAATAAAGAACACACTGTATACACTCATTGTCAGAAGAACAGCTGCTCCCAGAAGGAGGTGTGGGAGTGCGGTGGTGTTGGGAAGGAGGATAAAGGTGACCAGGATCAATAACTGATGATAAATTTAGACTGATATGATCAATATTTATTGAGCTACACATACAGAAGTCTGTCTCTCAGTATGGCGTCGGGCCGCCGTGTTTGCTAACCCAACACGCCAGACGTCTCGGTATGGAGCTGTAGAGGTTCCTAATGGTGTCCTGTGATAATCCATCCCATGCAGCTTGAACATCCTCACACAGTTCCTGCAGATGGTGCGGTAGGGGTGGAGGTGGAGGGACACCAGGCCTTCTGGACGTGTGACAACAGACCGTCCATCTTGGTGCTGACCACGGTGCCTCCACACACGGGTTCGTTGGGCGTCTCCACCAAGACTAAAGCAGGAGTCGTCACTGAAGATGACCCGCTGCCATTCTGAGTCACTCCATGACAGTCTGGTACGACACCACTGCAGTCTTTGGTGACGGTGACGTGGTGTTAAGGACAGTCGTGGTAACGGTCTGTGTGCATGTAGTCCTGCGTGGTGCAGCCGTCTGCCAATGGTGCGGCACTAACAGGACGACTAATTGAGGATGTCTGCAGTCGTGGCTGTTGGGTCAGTCAGGCACAGAGATAAGACCCGTCCTTGGTTATATCACATGTGCGACTGAGCGTGAAACTTGAACACTGTGGGTTTACATGCAGTGTTTTAGGTGCACAATGTCATTCAGGAACTCCAGAAGCATTTGGATCTTGTTCGTGACCTTCTGGTCAAGACTGAGCTATGGATCCGAGCATGCCATTTCCCTTTTGTCCAAACGATGGTGCTCCTGTGTGGGTGAAAAAAACTCATACCTAGTACCAGCACAAAACAGGAAATGCTAGTGGCACCATGCATTTTCCCTTCCCTGAAGTAGACGGACGAACACAGCAAAGGACAGCAAAACGAGAGATCTGTGCTTCAGCCATCTACAGAAAGGTTAAGAACACTAGACTGTGAGATCCGGTCAGTCAGTGCATATCATCTCCATTTTTGTTGATTTTTACTTTTATGCCTCGTTTGATCACATGAGCTATTGTTTACACTGTGTGGAAAGTTCACAAAAAATGGACCAACAGAAATGGCCCAAAACTGTTTTAAAAGACGTCTGGTTCCATTGACTCCCATTCAAATGAAATGAGGTTTTTGGCCTCTCCTGTAAAGTTGCCATTTTGGAGATACCTGTTTTTCTTTGCACAGTGACGATATATATATCCATGACACAGTCCATAACAGGTCAGTTTAAGATGTTAAAGTGGACAGATACAATGATAGAATGAAGTCAGTGGTGAGTGGTGATGCTGCATTGAAGGAGCAGAACAAAGAACAGCCCAGTTTAATGTTTGCCTGTTACAGCAGGGTTAATTTGGCTACCAGGGCGGAATTACAGTCTCAGGGTGCTAGTCTTAATAACCCGTTAGGCTTGTTATGGTTTACAGCAGTGTAACACCGGACAAACAATCATAACAGCTACGTGAGGGCGAGGCTGAAGTTCTTCAGCTTCTTGAATTTTGCTGTTCCACCTTGAATGCTGCAGCAGATACATTCTGATGCCTCAGGTGAACAGGAAGCCAGCTTCTGCCTCACTGAAGAGTCTTATTCACAGACAAGTGTGACAGATATCTGAAATACGATCCAAGGTAGTTATGTTTATCAGGGTTTGGCTCTGAGCCAGATTGAAAGGACACTCATCAGTCCTTATTTAATGCTAGGGTGAAGTACTTGGATGTGTTGCTCTCATCCATTCAACAAGGTCCAGAACCACTGCCGACCCCTCTGGACTCCAGCTCATCTCAAATAAGGTCTGCCGTGATCTGATGAGTCGACCTTACAGATTGTTCATGCAAAATGATTGACGTTGTGTCTTCAGATCAAAGAAGTACAGGGACGTCCAGATTGTTACCGGGGTAAAGTTATAAATCCAGCACCTGTGATGGATTTGGATCTATGGATGTGATGATGATATGGATCTACTGTATTTGTCTGTTTAATGTTAAGATCATATATATATATGGTTGCATGCCTAATGCATGTGCTATCCTTTTACACGTTTTCTTTCTTTCTGTTCTTATTTATTTATATCTAACTTGTCCATATCCTCCCAGTGCCCTCTGTGTCTGGTCTGTTGCTGTATTAGAAATCCTGACCGTGTCATGTGGAGTGGCTCAGACGGCCTCACACTGCTTATTATTCATGACGATGTCGAGCTGTTTCAGGATGTTGAATATAATAATAAAAAACAGGAGAGAGAGAGAGAGAGAGAGAGATAGAGACAGAGAGAGAGAGAGAGAGAGAGAGAGAAGGAGAGAGAGAAGGAGAGAGAGAGAGAGAGAGAGAGAGAGAGAGAGAGAGAGACAGAGAGAGAGAGAGAGAGAGAGAGAGAGAGAGAGAGAGAGAAAGACAGAGAGAGGGATGGGAGGATGAAATGTGCTGATTCTCCACGCCTCACTCTGACTCTCCGTCTGCGATAATGAGCTGGATTTTGTTAAACAGTAAGTTAATGAATAATGAAATATCCAGGTTGATCAGTTTGGGGGTGCAGGGACGGGGGGATGTTCAGCCTGGAGCTGGAATTACACACACCCCTAAACCCCCAGCAGCACATGGCTGTCTGCGAGGCTGGATAACCATTTTTACAGCCCATTGCCTGACAGCACAAGGGTGGGGTGGAGGGTGGGCGGTCAGTATAACGTGAGGCAGGGGGACAAGTTTCACCTCATGCTACGTCTGGTCATCACAGACCATTAAATAGAGAACTGCTCCTCAGAGGAGAGCTCACAGGATTTGAGAGCTATGTGTTATATAACTGTAAAGGGACTCTTAGTGTACTACTCTATACACCCTCTTCAAACCTTGATGTGAGTCTGAGGAACCTTGTTTTAGTGTAAAGAACCTCCACATGAAGTAACAGTGCATATTATTATTATTATTATTATTATTATTATTATTATTTAAAATTATTATTATTATTTAAGATTATTATTATTGTTGTTGTTGGTGTTTATTATTTAAAATTATTATTATTATTTAAGATTATTATTATTGTTGTTGTTGGTGTTTATTATTATTATTATTATTATTATTATTATTATTATTATTATTGTGGTTGTTGTTGTTTTCGATTATTGATATTATTACAGCCTGACTGGCCAAATACATTTAAGGTAATTCAGTTTTGACCTATCAGCTTTCTAGTTCCAGATGAACACTAACTATAACATGCTAGCTAACTGAACCTTCTACCTTAAGTAGGACTTCTACTGATATTTCTCTATAAGGGTCAATAGCAAATAAGTCTTACAGGGTGACAGTTAAATAGACCTGGTGTCCATTTTTCTATCTGCACACATATTTGCATTTATATGTGTGTGCATGGTAAATACAGTGGGTTTAATTAAAGCTGGTCTATTCAGGTATTAAAGCTGTTCTGGTTTGGTTGCACCATTTGACCTACTGGTTGTGCCACATGACTTTTCCGACTCAGATTCTACAGGCTTCTACTAAGACACCAGTAAAAGCTTCGGCTTTGAACTCAAACGTAAACGTTTATTTTTATTCAAAATAAGTGAACATTGTTATAATGGTTATACGTGTCCATAGTTGCACCGAGGAGGTCATACCACCTGACATGCTAAACCAGACCTGTCGCGCTTGTAGTACTGCCTACTCTTAAAGGATTCTACAGGAGAGCACATAATTTCAACACATGCCATCCCAACCAAAGACAACGCACCTCTTCGCTCCAGGTCACCTGAATACTAACTGTTGTCACCGGCTCCTCATTTTGCCTCTGTATATGTACCTGTGTATCTTGCCTGGTCTTGGCGTATTGCCGCTGTTTACGCAGCATGCCGAGGGTTATGTTCGTGTTTGTGGTCTCTGTGTGTTTCCCGCTTTGTTTTTGACTCTCTGTGTTTTGGATTTGCCCGTTGGTGTTTTCTGGTTTTTGTTTTGACCTCTGACCTTGGTTTGATTGGCTTCTCTTTTGCCGTGCCTCATGTTTCGAGGACTCTCTTGGTTTTGACCTTAGATTGTCTCCGGGTTACCTCCCTGTCTACACGGCCTGTTGTTAAAACTCACACTCTTTTATCCACCAGTGTCTGATTGGTTCTTCAAGCCTTACAGAACCATTCTGACCAAGGGGTCACTGAAAAATCACATTCCTTGCTAAATTTGTGAAAGGTGACTATTGATCTGTGGTTGGTGTAGCTCAGTGGGTAACAGTTACAACAATGTTTACTTATTTGAATAAAAATATATGTTTACATTTGAGTGGATAACACCGCTACCCGCCAGGAAGGCACCACCACGCGTGGGAGACCAGGGTTCAAATCCCAGTCTGGGTGACTAAGCTGTGCTACACCAATAAGAGTCCTTGGGCAAGACTCCTAACACTACACTGGCCCACCTGATTGACATTGTAAGTCGCTCTGGATAAGAGCATCAGCTAAATGCCATAAATGAAAATCTTGGCATGAAGGACCTTTAGAGCCTTATGATACAATTTCACGGCCATGTTTGGTTGTGCCACCTGACACTCAAGAAAGTTTTCAAACATAACATTCACACCAAACTTTATTTATAATTTTATTTACCTAAATGAATTATTTCATTGACATATAGTTGGAAAGCAAAAAGGAACTCAGATTTATATGAATGCACTGAAAATTGAATTGTAAATTGTTGAATCATTTTAGATTTTTTATTTGTTTGTTTGTTTGTTTGTTTGTTTGTTTGTTTGTTTGTAGAAGCAACAGTTTCAATAAAGACCAGAGCTGATTCTTTATTGTCTGAATTAATTAATTAATAATGCACTGAAAATTGTTTTGCATAAAAAAGATATTGTTGAATAATTTGAGATTTTTATATTGGTTTGTTTGTTTGTTTGTTTGTTTGTTTGTTTGTTTGTTTGTTTGCATGCTTGTTTATTCCAGTTGTGACAAAATGGTCTTTAACACATAAAACTCCTTATGCCAATAACCCATAATTCAATGGCTAAGTTGTGAACAAAGTCAGCCAGTGGTGGTTTGGGGTAAAGCCCTCTGTTCTAGAGAAACCTACAACATTGGAAATGGTGGAGGTGATGAAGCCATACATCTGAAGCGTTTAACGCCACGGAAAGAAAAACGTAAAACAAGTTTCATTGGTTCAACCTAAAAATGTACTTCCTGTGGGAACTACCAATTGAATCATTTTTTTACGCTTTTTTAAAGTTTTGATATTTCGATTGAAAGATGCGTTAACTCAAACCCCTTTTACAGCTTGAATGAAACTTGTTCCATTGCTTGTTACCCCAAGAATTTTCTCACGAAGATTTGACGTTACACCAAAGTCGAACTCGTCAATCTAAATGAAAACCCTGTTTGAACTAATGAATCCAATGGAGAACTGAGGAATCTGTTTTGAGTGGGTGGGACAAACAGGCCCACCTTCCTGTCAAGATGTTAAAAAGTTGGATTTGAGAGTAATTAGCTAATATTTGCAAAGCATGCTGGGAAAGCGGCCTTGGACACTGCACAGTCTTGAGCAGCCTGGCTCTGACTAGCGTAGTGACCAGCTAGCACCAGCACATCCTGTCTCGTAATACCACTTTGTACCTGAAGGGGTGATAATGAGTCATGGTGATGCTGTAGGATGAAGAAGTAGCACTGCTGCCCTGACAGCTATCCTGCCCCTTATCAGTCATGCTGGAGGTGCTGCTTCCTGTTTAAAGGCAGGCATGTGGGCGTGGCCAAAGACCATAGAGTGAAGGAAGTAGCTGAACCTGCAGGGGTATGGAAGTAGGGGTCTACCAGCAGGGGTCTACCAGCAGTGGCTAAAATCCCAGTCTACAGGGAATACACTTTGATGGAAGGGTGTCTGAACACCGATGTGGCCTACATCCAGAAACTTGCCATCAACCTTGCATCCAGCTCATGCCAAATCCCACCCCAGCTGTTATGGGTGCTGGTGGAGGGACTCAATGCTAGTAGGTATGCTTCAGTCACAGGGGGCTCATTGTTTGATCCAGTGAGCTTATTACCAATATCCTAATGCTATGATGTGGTAGGACTTGGGCAGACCCGACAGCCGAGGCCTCACCTTGGACATACAGCACGGTGCGGTAATAGTACAGTATAGGTGCTGTAAATAAACAGGAGGTTGCCAAAGCACTTACTTTGCCTTGTATATGGAGGCACAGTGGTCTGCCCACTGCACCCTTCTCCACTGGCTTGTATAGACTGAATATAGGCTGTCCGTGTAAAAGCCTTTGGGGGTCGAGCAGAGGTTCAGGACTTTACAGCTCTGGGATGGAGATAATAACTTCAGACAGAGCCCCGGCCTCACCGCCCTACACTTACTTATTTGATTTGATGTGCTTTCCAATATTTGGGGGTTGGAGGAATACACTGCTTTGGGTCAGCAGGTTAATTGCGGTTATCAGATTACAACCCCATTCACGGGGGGCTTTAGAGATATTACAGAGTGGATGTGAGTCTCTTATGGGGGGTTTGGGGGGGCGGGGTTAAAAGCTTGGGTGTTAGGTCGTGTTTCGGGGGCTGTCTTGTTATATGTGTGTGTGTGTGTGAGGTGTCTTTCTCGGTGTGCGCACGGTCCGGGTGTGTGTGTCTTCAGTCCCCTTGCTGATTCCCGCTGCGCCCTTAGGTTCCGCTCGTGGCTTCTCCAATACTTTCCGCTTCATGAGTCACGCGCCGGAACCCGCAGGCCACGGGCTCCCCGCTCCTCCCGCCGCATTAAATACACCAGCCGAGGGGACGGAGGGTGTGTGGTGGGGGGGAGGGGGTGCGTTTGTTGGGGTTGGGTTATGGAGTGCACAAACGGGGCAAATAAAGGCTCGTGCTGCTCTGTCCCCGGCGAAGCGGGTAACGGGAGGGGTCAAGCACGAGCGTCAGACTTCAGTAATTTCTACATTACATTTTATTCTTAAAATTATTCATATATATTTCATCACTTTAAGATATGTAATGTATTTATTTAAAATAGTCAAGACCTGCCAACAGTTTCATAAAGGCTGTGTAGATATTATTATTATTATTATTATTATTATTATTATTATTATTATTATTATTATTATTAGTCGAGGGGAAATTTTCAATTCTAAAACCAAATCATGAGATTAAAATGTAGTTTTATTGAAATTATCTGTTGCTAATTTCAATAAAACAAAACCAATAATGCCTATAAGCATCACGTGGCATGAATTATTCAAATTTGAATAATTTCTCAAAAATGTTGCACTTTTGAAACCACTGTCATTTTTGTTTTCCTATTTTTTTCGTGAAAAATAAAGCAGATTTTTAAACATAACGTACCAAAAACGTTTGTCTGCGCACGTGAAGTGAAACGCACGAGCAGCATTTACAATAAAACACATGATTTATTCTCATTTTATTTTTTTTTATATATAAATGAAAATCACTGGACAAGAACCAACTTCTACCCGTCACCATATAACAAGTCGTCTATGAAAAAAAATAGTATCAAATAAAATCAGAAATAATAATAATAATAATAATAATAATAATAATAATAATAATAATAATAATAATAATAATGAAAAATAAAAAAATACAAGATGCTATCTAAACCAAGCGTTCACCCACGCACAGGGACACGGTCACAGAAAGACGAGCCGGCTGTACAAACTTCCATTAAATTAGGCATAAATAAATATGTACAAACATAAATACTAGACTTTCGCGCTGATTGGCTCAGGCAGACCCCCGCTCTGAAGTAACGGCCCTCCCGTCTCTATTTTCTTCCCTCTTACAAAGTCCAACCAATGTGGTGACCAGGAAAGCAAACCAAACCATAACAGCAATTGAATGACGTGTAGCGGTTAATAAAAAAACTCTGAACGATGGAAATAAACAGCAGCTGATGGCGATAGTATTCATCTCAGGTGGTAGAATAACTTGTAACCCATCTCTATCTGTTTTTCTTTTCCTTTTTTCTTCTCTCTCTGCTTTTGTTGGACCTAATTGATCTTTAGCCCGTATTTCTGCGTGTTGATAATAATGGCCATGACTGCACGAGGAACAGCGCGCGCACGAAAGCCAAAACACTACGAAACCATGTAATCTGCATTGACGAATGGCTTTCAAATAGACCCTCTACCCCACTTCCACTCACATTCCCAATGGAGGAATAAACAGGCGTTAGGAATTCGGATTGGCCTCTACAGGACGCTGGAACTGAAAGAGGTACACCTCCGTACAGCGCATATAAAGGGTTCATTTGGCCAGTGTGCAAAAAACGAGGTGACGTCAGATACAGTAGTTAGCCACCGGGACTCTCCAGTATAGCAGTACGCTCTAGCCGTGCTCGCTCCACACCTGCACTAGCGCCATCGCGGTGTGGAACAGCGGACCTAAAGCGAGGCGAGCACTAACACTGATTGGATCTGTTGAGACTGATAGAGTGAATAACCGCACCAGTGATGACGTAATCTTTTCTACATTATGCAAACAGTCCTAAATTTGGGCACCCTTTGATGTTTTGTTGATTCGGCCTGTGTTGAAGTTATAGAATATTATGTTCATATATTCTTTTCAGTATAGCGACAAATTAGAAATGGTGCTCTCAAATGTATATAAGGACAAAACCTCATATCTATATTATTAATATCTATATATTATTATATCCAATTATTATAGTGTATGTCAATGGAACCTGATATGTATTTATATATATATATATATGTATATATATATACACACACACATATATGTATATATATATATATATATATATATATATATATATATATATATATACATATATGTGTG
>JAMWET010000764.1:47500-70000 GCA_024036415.1 Prochilodus magdalenae | reverse complement strand
AATTGTCTGGAGCTGCAACACTGGTCATCTTAAGGTGGCGCTGTACTAAATCTGCCCCCCCAGTTGGTCTTCTATAAAGCAGCATGCTGGGAAACCTTTGAAAGACTTTTCAGTATATCATTTATAAGTCTAAAAACTCACCAGTTTGGCCAGAGACGGCACATTTCTCAATTCAAAGAAAAAGGAAGGATGTGAAAACTCTTAGTTAATGAGTGGAGGACCTATCAAACTAGATATGAGCATTTCTAGAGGATGAATTGTTACCAAACATTTGGTTGCTATTGCAGCTAGCATTAGCATAGTTATGGTTAATGAATTAGCAGCCTGCCAACATAGAGTCACCAGCCATCATGGCTATTTAGCACACCGGGTCCACAAGGATGATGGCTGGACTGATAATGCCAATGCCAAATACCTGCCCATTTAAGAGTCCTGCAGTGTATGACTACCAAACTACCCCAAACAAACCAAGACCTTCTGAACTTCCAATAAATCTCTTCTGACACTTTAAGGACTAGTGGAAATTCATGGATCTAAATGTCACTAAGGAATTGTCCAGATTATAATCGGATAATCAGATTCTTGCAGACCTGTAGTCAGATTAAGGTCTAGATATCTGCTTAATCTAATAATCCCCACTTACTGAAATTTACAGCTGGTTACCTCAAACTACCAAACTACCCCAAACAAACCAAGACCAAGGTATTCACCAGAACGTCTGAACAGGAAATCTGTCAACTTTAATCTCTTCTGACACCTCAACGACTAGTGGACATTCATGGATCTAAATGTCACTAAGGGATTATCCAGATTATAATCAGATTATCAGATTCTTGCAGACCTGTAGACCTGTCAGATTAAGGTCTAGATATCTGCTTAAACTAATACAGAGAGCTGGATTTTAGCTCAGCATTTGGGTTTCTCAGTGCGTGTATACTCTTACTCTGATTTATTTCAGGTTTCCAGATTAGTCAAGAGTGAGTGTGGAGTGTGGTACCAGTAATAAGCAAGCAGCATTTAACATGGCTACAGCGAGATGGCAACAAAACACTCACATGGATTACTGACAAAGACAGATTTTTTCAGTTATCAGATTATTAAGTGCACCTAAGTGCTCACTAGGCTGACACAGGTGGTCATACCATGCAAGGGCAGAGTCCAAACAGGGTCACACATGGTCACTCACCATTGTTGTTTGGATATGTGGATGAGACTTCCTGGTAACAAATAATTCAAATATTTTAAATCTGTTTTTTTCACTCCAATCTCAAACACCAATTTAATATACAGTTGTTAGCCCCAGTAGCTGCTCCCTTCTTGCTAATGTGTATAACAGTCTAATTACACATATCAGGTATCCCGAATGAGTTCTGTTTTCGGGTGCACTACAGTTCCTAAACATTGTTAAGTGGTCCATGCAAAATGATGATTATTGATTCAGTTGTTGACAAACTTAACACCAGTATAACCCAAAGCTTCAGGTAAGACTTATATATTCACAGTGGAATCCCTCTCAAGTATTCCAGAGCATGTGTTCTAATAATCTATATTATCATATGTACAGAGAGTTTAACCAATCAATAAAAAAAGCTTTACTGCAAGTTTATGGAATTTTATGAAATTTATGGCAGCGTTCAAATCCATGGTCCCACTTTGTATCAAGTGTCTTTAATAACTGTGTGTAATCACAGATTAACAACATATGCAACTAACCACTGTAATGTACAGGTGTTATATTCACTGTATAAACTTCAGTGTATGTTGAGAGTTAACAGGAAGTGAATAGCAAATGTGTTCGTAATTAAATATGTGTAATAGAGTGAACAATGAGCCTATACAATAATCTTATAAATATTCCACAGTGGTAATATGAAGGTTACACTTTAAAGTAAGTGGACACTTCGTTGTTATAATTACAATCCAGCTACGGATTGCTATTAGTTTTAGAGTCATGTAATGCAGCGCATATCTTATAACATTGGCAATTACACATCTCCAATTATTATCAAAAGGGCCGTGTGGTCCGTGTGAAGTTTATACAGATACAGTCATATGCACCTTATTACACACATGTGATTACATAAGATACATAATTACACCAGTACAAACTGATGAGTTTTGTATTACTGCAATGTATCTGTATTAATATATATATATATATATATATGCACTACAGTTATATATATATATATATATATATATATATATATATATATATATATATATATATATATATATATATATATATATATATATATATATATATATATCACCAGTGTGATTAAAGAAACTCAATATAAGGTGAGACCAAATCTGTATGTCTACAATAATACAGTAATAGTTCATGTTTTACAGCGAGGAAGTGTACACACACATTGCCAAATTCTACACAGATAATGTTTATTAATTACCATCAGAACCAGCAACTCAAGCCACCTCCCAACGCTGTCCATGATTGGCAAGGCTTATGCTTTATGAATACTTAATGTAACAATATCCTACCAATTCATCAACTCCTCCTTTATAAACCATCCATGATCCAATTTAATCTACTTCCATTTTACTGTCAACTTAACGCATAAAAGTTACTGACCTGGAACAAAAACTTGTCACTCCAAACTATAACTTTATCTTATTATGGACATTCATAGAATGAGCATAGAAGCTTTTCTTTTTATCCATTCATCGATTTTAACAGAATGCAAATGACAACTCCATGTCAACACTGTGTAAAAGTAAAAGTTTAAAGTTTGAGAGCCCATATTGTGGGCAGAAGTAAAGAAGTCTATAGTAATATGCAAACATTGCACAAATGGCAAATGGTTCTAAATTCGGTGTGTCCACCGTATAGGATGTGTTATGTGCAAAACACGTAGTGTTACCAGGTGCTAGTTCAATATGTGTATGTGTTGTCGCAGGTACTGAGGTAATACATGAAGACAGCGCCAATTAAGAAACAATTTTAAAACTTCAATGAGGCAGCTGAAATGTTGAATGGCCCTACTAAGACATCTGCTTATGTATAAACCATTTTAGATTATTTCCAGTGTTTCAGTGATTAATTAGAGTCAAGCTCCATTGTAGGGATCACCTGGAAAATATAGCTGTAATGTTCCTGAATAAAGACAGAATTCTGAATGACCTTAAAATGTGCACTCGTTTTCCACAAGCAATGGCTGAGATTTATCTTGGGACTTAATGGTCACCTGTTAAAATGCTGAAAGTAAGGCAATATGGGGCAGTCGTGGGCTGGAGGTTAGGGAACCAGCCTTGTGACCGGAGGGTCGCCGGTTCGATTCCCTGAACTGACAGTAACGAGTAAGGCACCTAACCCCCAACTGCTCCCCGGGCTGCCCACCACTCCGGGTAAGTGCGCTCACTGCCCCCTAGTGTGTGTGTTCACTAGTGAGTGTGTATGTGGGTGTTTCACTTCACGGATGGGTTAATTGTGGAGACTAAGACTGTGGGATCAACAAGGGATTAAATTCTTAATCTTAAATATAAGCATTGCCATTCTTAAGTTGCAAAAGATATCTTCTCATCTGGCATCTGCTATGACTTTAATAATAACACGATAATTGATTCATATTTAATGTCTGTTCATGTTTTGGTACTGAAAACGAGAGCATCAGTTTGTTTTAAGGAACACGTTTCACTTGGCGCATCTGTGTGACGGCTAAAATGATCATAAACAGGTATTACGTTTGTGTTTACATGCGTAGCCTAAATTAATATTTATTCATTGTTCACAAAAAACAAACAACTGCAAAATATTAACACATCTTGGTATATTAGAGAGTCACGGAACTCCTGTTAGCTCTAAATCAGTCCAGAGGTTAACTGGTGGTATCTAGAACCTATAGAATTATAAAAGCTAAGTCTTGTAGTGTTTACTAAGCAACTAGCATTCATCATAATGAGTAAAGTTCAATACACAGTGGATAGGCCATTTATGATTACGTAATGATGTCATAATAATCACCAAAATTGTATTTAATAATGAGTATAAACTATATTATAGTACATAAGAGTATAACATAGTATAATGTAATGGTGTTATAACATCTTAAATTATCATGCAACACAATGTGAACCTCATCAGTCAACACAGCCCCGTAGTTTAAGCACCAGCTAAACTCAGAATGCAAGAGTGTTGTCCGTTGTTCACATTTTATCACACTAGTCCAGTTATAACAACCCAGGAAGTATGATACAACCCTGGAAGAGGACGGCTAAAACAGCAGCGGAAAAATAGAGAGGTTGGATCAATGGGCATTTTTTGGGAAAACATTTACCGTAACCCAACCACATGGATCCATAAATCATCTTTCAGCTACCCATTCAAGCCAAGAGCCGCCAATTTCCAAGCGTGTTAGAATTCAGCATTACCTCCTACAACCCAACAAGTCCTAAACGGGGTCCTCGCCCTTGAGCCCTCCTGATCTCCAAAACAGACATCTGGATCTGCTACCATTCGGTTTCGGCCTGGAACGAATGTGTCGGAATCTGATTGGTTGGGCACGTGGTGCAGCAGAGTGGTGCAGTGTTATCCGAAAGGGTTTGACTGATTACACCAATATCCCACCTCCTGTTTAACACCACGGCATAATTGTTAAACTAATACAGCTATTAGTAACAGCGTTCGAGTACACAGAGGCGTAGTTACAGGCCTCGTAGCAGAAAATACATAATGGAACAGACTGGTTCAGCAATTTGCATCCTGCATTCCGCTACACAGCGTTCCAGCTTGACTTGGAGCCATGTTCTTTTTCCGAAGGGGTGGACAGGTGAGGGTAAGGGGGTGCAGCAGATCCATGCAACACTGTGCAATCCCGCAATCAAGGCTTCCCCTCTGTAAACCTGGCAGGCACAGCCTCTACAGGAATATCAACTAGGGCACAGTTAAACACATTTATTCAGCCGGTCTGAGGCCGGGGGGTCGGTAACCCAGTCATTTTGTTCCATTTTAACAAAGATCAACCCCCCTGGGAAGCATTTATGTCCGTTATATTGAGGTGAGGTTTTAATATCTTGGCTGTAAATGTGTTTCAATATGTGCAAATGTTCTAGCGTAGGTTTAAAATGTTATAACAAAAACAAAACACGGGTCTAGCTGCTTTTCTTGCACAGCTTCGTGTAAAATGTCTCTCAATGTTTGGCTTTTTGATGGTTGAAAAATTCCCACTGCAGATTAAACATATTGGCGAACCAGCCAACGTGGATGGAAATGCAAATGAATCTGTCCATCAGTCTCTAAATGCTCGTTGTTCATCCTGACCCTTTCTCTTCTTTCCTGTTTCATTAGCTATTAGCAGGACAAGATCGTAGATTACAGTCTGCGCATAACTTCAGGGTTAAAGGTTAACAAGTTAGCGTTAACAAGTTAGCATTAACAAATTAGCGTTATGCATTCCAGAATTTAAGACCGTTTTTCATTAACACTAACTTTAGCTGCTTAGCAAAGCTTAATGCTACTATAAAGAGGGGGATTATTTCATTTTTGCCATTGAGCCATAAAGGGGCAGTGCAAGAGTCACATGTGCCTCCAGCACAGCGTATTGGTCTAAAGCTTTAATCAGCCGTGACTCTAATGATGCAAAATCTAAGAAGTTTGTAACAGTTTTAGAACGTTACACTTAGCTGGTTTCTATATAGTTTAGTCTCCAAATTAAAGCTAAGCTAAGTGTAGCTCTTTCTTATGATGCTAGACTGAAAGGAATTCTCTGAAATCAAAATTTAATAACCTAAAAAAGTATTATGTAACTCTAAAGCAGTTGTCATGATTCTGAATGCTATCTAAAACTATCTAGAACCTATAAGATGCAAGAGCACAAGGTTTACTTACCAACTAGTGCTCAGTATAATGAATAAAGTTCTATATACAGTGTATAAGCCATTAATAACTATGTAGTAATAACATCTTAATTATCCCAAGTGTCACCAAACTGGCATAACAGTGAGCATATATATTATATAATGTTATATAAGAGTATCTTACAGAGTAATGTAATGATGTAATTCCAAGAATCTAGAAGTATTATGTGCTCTAGACCGGATAATCTTCTCTGAATTTACATTTTAATCAATTAGCAAACTATTTTCGTTTAACAGTGAAGCACTCCAGAAGCCACCTGATGCTATCTAGAACCTGTAGGATGCAAAAGCATAAGGTTCTAAAATGTTTACTAAGCAACTAGTACTCGTCATAATAAATAAAGTTTTATATACAGTGAATAAACCATTTATAACTATGTAATAACATATTAATAGCGCCAGGTATCACAAAAATGATTAGTACATAGTATTTGATGATACATAAGAGTATATTATATTATATTATATTATATTATATTATATTATATTATATTATATTATATTATATTATAAAAGTATATTATATTATAAAATTATATTATATTTTGCACAGTAGCCTGACGAGAATCTTCTCTGAAATAAAATTTTAATTAATTCTAAGTATTGTAAATATTAAGGGGCTCTTTTCAGGAATGCACTGAAGCCTTCAGGAAGAGTTCCGTCAACCAAACAGACACCATGTCATGTATTCGTAATCATTTTGTGCAAACCAGTTAACGATGCTGTAAACAGGGTAACTCTGAAATGAAATTGTTATTGTCTAAAGAGTCCTAATAGAAATATTAAACCAAGAATCATATCAGCCTCAAAGCGAACCTGCGATCCTGTTAGCCATGTTAGCGTGTTGTTTCCGTTGTTCTCAGACAAGTGTAACTGAGGCCTAAACCATTTGCCCGAAAGTATATCACTTATGCCATAGCACAGCTGGCACGCTAAGCTACGCTGGCAGCGTAGCCAAGCCAGGACCGATGATGTCATCAAATTATGACTGCAGTCTTTATGAACTGACGCTATTTTGTCTCGGATCCGCTACATATTCACGCCCACCATGCCGTGGGGGGTTTGGAGAAAGTTCTACCACTGGGTCTGAACACCATCACCTCGGTCACGACCTCTCAACATCTGACCCCTCCACGTTCTCCACGACTGTCTGCTAACGGTTTTAGCATCCTTCTCAGCCCATAATGATAGTATCTGTTGCAGCTTCCCCAGACACGTTCCCAAAGCCATTAACCTGCTGGGTTAAAGTAATTTAAAGTCGATTAATTATGACACTCATAGTCATCTTAATTCGTCAGAAACAGTACGGTGATGAATGATAAGGAATGAACAGAGTGGGATTAAGGTTGGGGAAATCCTTATCTGCATAATGAAAGCAGGGTAGGAGCGGCTAGGCTGTGTTACTGGGCTTGTTTGGAAAGGCATACGAGGGAATACTCTCAGTACACGCTTCAACATACTGGCTGGGATTTAAACAGACATCCAGGACGCATTGATGGGGCATGCTGGAGTGGCAGTGATAGGAACCAGACGTCTCAATAAGTCAATGTCTCTAAAAGCTCCTTCACAAAAGAAAAGGTACTGAGCATTTGGGTTCCGGATACTCTGCCTGATGTCTGAAAGGACAGTTCTGAAAGAGAACTTTAGAACTACAGCTTCCAACAACAGAAGAAGCCACACATGGTTCTTCTGCTGTTCGAAGCTGTAGGCAGAAAATGTAGTATAGGTGGTTCTATATGGAACTACATTTTCTGCCTACAGCTTCCAACAACAGAAGAACCGTTTGTGGTTCTACATAGAACCACATATACTACATTTTCTGCCTACAGCTTCCAACAACAGAAGAACCGTTTGTGGTTCTATATAGAACCACCTGTACTACATTTTCTGCCTACAGCTTCCAACAACAGAAGAACCGTTTGTGGTTCTATATAGAACCACCTGTACTACATTTTCTGCCTACAGCTTCCAACAACAGAAGAACCGTTTGTGGTTCTATATAGAACCACCTATACTACATTTTCTACTAACATATTGTGGTTCTGCCTACAAAACCCTTCCAACAGCAACAAGAAAGAAGAACCGTTTGTGGTTCTATATAGAACCACCTATACTACATTTTCTGTCTACAGCTTCCAACAACAGAAGAACCGTTTGTGGTTCTAGATAGAACACCTATACTACATTTTCTGCCTACAGCTTCCAAAAACAGAAGAACCGTTTGTGGTTCTATATAGAACCACCTATACTACATTTTCTGCCTACAGCTTCCAACAACAGAAGAACTGTTTGTGGTTCTCTATAGAACCCTGTATACTACATTTTCTGCCTACAGCTTCCAACAACAGAAGAACCGTTTGTCGTTCTATATAGAACCACCTGTACTACATTTTCTGCCTACAGCTTCCAACAACAGAAGAACCGTTTGTGGTTCTAGATAGAACCACCTATACTACATTTTCTGCCTACAGCTTCGAACAACAGAAGAACTGTTTGTGGTTCTCTATAGTGGTTTTTCTGCCTATTCCAGAACCACCTATACTACCACCTATACTACATTTTCTGTCTACAGCTTCCAACAACAGAAGAACCGTTTGTGGTTCTACATAGAACCACACATATAGAACTTCAATCTCCTTAAAACACTTAGAGCATGCACATAGATTATGTATTGTTGTATATGGATCTTCACTAACGAGCCCTTGAAGAATCATCTTGTCTGAGAATTTACAGTAGTTTGAATTGGTGGAATTCCTCTTTTAACCAGCACCCAATTTTTGCATGAGCATGTGGACCTACAAAAAAGCTCCTCCCATCTCATTCACAAAAGGTTCTCCAAGGAGATGCGCAGTCAACAAAGAGAACTTCTATTATTTTTTAAATCTAATTTTTCAGATTTCCCAGTTTTTTTTCCCTCATTGACATTCAATAGCCAGGAAAATGAGATGTGTAATTCCACTGGTGGTTTTGGATAGTAAATGAAATGGCTGATTCCAGCATTGTAAAGAAATTGGTAGGTACGTTTACCTACAACTTTGAAAAAATGTCCTTCATAAAAATGACAGATGCGCAACATAGAACCACGAACACCCAAATAATCATTGCATGCTTAAATAGCTCTAGTTTGCATGGTGAAGTTGTTCTTTGCATTGACGAGGAATGTGCTGTATATGTTTCCACATAGGACCTTAGAACCAAAAGGCGGTAAACTTCCTAAAGGGTCCTAAGAACCCTTTTCTCTACCAATCTAAAGAAACATGTCATCATGAGGAGAATCATTTAAGCGTGCTAATAGTTCTTTGGCTGTTCATATGGATCTTCACTAAAGAACCCTTGAAGAACCGTCTTTTCTGGAAGTTGACTATTCTTTGATTTGGTGGAACTTTTTTAACCAGGATCTGATCTTTACACACTGATGGTTTGGGGTAGTAAATGGCGGGTTCCAGCGCTGTAGAGAAACTGGTAGGTACGTTAATCTACACTCTTTAAAAAATGAAGGTTCCTTCATAAACAGCCAAGTGCGCCACATAGAACCTAGAACACTCATGGGATCAACTGTATGCCCAAATGGTTGATGGCATAGAGAAAAGGTTCTTTGGCTTGACTGGGAAAAGGATGAGATGTTTCAATATAGACCTTAAGCACCGTAAAGTAGCAAGCTCTTTGGAACCCTATTTGGTGTTTTATAGAACCGTATGTACCACATTCTTTATCTGATGGCCCATTTAATCATGCAAAGAACAGTTTAACCATGCAAATAATTCTTTGAGTGTTTATAGGAGCTAAAGAACCCTCAAGGAACCATATTTCGTCTGAGGGTTTACAATTTTATGAATCGGTGGAATTCCTTTTCATGTGGAACTCGCATCTTGTTCACCAAAGGTTCTCCAAGGAGACCAAAAGTGGTTCTCCTAAGTCAGCCCTGTTCTGGAGCCTTTGTTTTTGAGAAGGTCATTTGCGACTGAGAACGATGGAAACGTAACAACAGCAGCAGCAGCGACAACAACAACACTCTGACCCACATTCCGAGCCTCAGAACCACCAACACCCTCGCTGTCCATTCTCTGCGCTCATTCCAGAGCGTTCCAATGCCCCGGGGCACGTGCAGGGGGTTGGGGTGGTAGTGGTGGTGGGTTTTAGGGAGGGAGTTAGGAGGTAGGGGGTAGCAGGGGGGGTTGACTGACGGGACTTTGACAGACAGACTGTGAAAGGGGAGGCGAGGGAGGGAGGGATGATGACCCCCGGGGGCAAAACTTCAAGGGGAAAGCTGGCAGTTTTAGACTCGAGACATTTCACTTAAACGTAATGAGTTTCTCGCGCGGTGCCAGTCTGAGATGGATAAGGGCTCAGCAGCTCCCGACTGCCTCATTAGAAACCAGCTTAACGTGTCAAAGGAGCCCAGAATTCATGATGGATCTGAGAGATTTCTCAACATGTAGCTAAACATTTGCTCACAGACCCGGATAGGTTTGAAAGGAGCGGCTGGTACGTACTTGGTGGCGAGCAGCATGTTTTTTCTCGAGTGGATCTCGTTGGGGTCTGTGTGCTGTCTGTTGAGGTACTCGGACACAGCCTTGGTGGGGAACTCGGTCTCGCAGATGTAGCCGAAATCCCGCGCTAAGTGAACAGCCTCGCCTGCCAAACCAAACAAACACCATAATGTTAAACATGGTAGTGTTAAACAACAGTACAGTCTGCTGAGATTGTGTTTACTCATTATACCAATCTAATATATCACTTCAGGGCAAACAAAATGATCGACTATATACTATACCGCATTTATATACATATATATATATATATATATATATATATATATATATATATATATATATATATATATATATATATATATATATATATATATATATACATATAGTTTGTTTATTTATAGCGCTTTGTCTCTGGATTTCACTTTAGTCACTCTCCTGTATTGGTCTATACATGCATATATATATATATATATATATAAACCAATTAACCAATATATAACCAACTAACAAATTATATATATAGATATATATCCACATATGAATACATACACACACACATACATATATATATATACATATAATATATATATATATATATATATATATATATACAGTAGATATATATATATAGAATGTGTGTGTGTGTGTGTGTATAGACCAATACCAGGGTTTATATATATATATAGATATATATATATATCTATATATATATATATATATATATAGTATATATATATATATATATTATATATATATATATAAGGTGTAATATATATATATATATATATAATTTTTTTTTTTTTCATTTAAAATTCATTTCTGTATTGGGGCAATGTAGAAAGTTAAGATGGGTTCTTTAAGGTACCATAGATATCGTATTGCTATTTCACCATATAAAATAAACCTCATTTAAATAGTCCATGTTAAACAACTAGTTTTCCAATTTTTAGAAGAACTGTTCGTAGAACCATCTCAGTGGTCACAAGGTTATTTCTGATCAGGGTTGTTCATGGTTGAAGAACCACTTTTTAAATAGCACCAAATAAAAAAGCGTTATATATATATTAAGCTAGATAAACGGTTCTTTAAATACGGATTTTCCATCACTAAGGTTCCATCAAGGAACCATAAGGGACCGTATGTCTATAAATAGCTTGGCTTCTCAAGGAAACTTCAGAGCTTTGAACTGGTTCTTTGAGTGTTTATGACAGGCAGATCTGTTGCCTTTACCAAAAAGCCTTGGAAGAACTATTTTTTTGACAGTCCCAAAAATAACTTTTTGAAGGTTGTAGTACTACAGGCATTAGAAAACAAGGGGAAGGGAAAATCACTGCTTCAACTACCCCAGCTTTAAAATACCGGAGTTTGTCAGTGTATGTATTTAGTCCCCGGTATTCGCTTCCGTCGCTCTGCTGTACCGGTTTGTTTTTTTAATGCTGGGCTCGAAGTCTAGACTATTCCTGGTTAGAGCGAGTCAGTAACTCTGAGCGACTCTGAGCCAGTGGGGTGGAGGAGAGAAGTGGGGAGGGGGGGAGTAAAGGATTTTGTAAACAAGAGAATGAACATCAGATGGGCTGCTTTTCCGTTTTTTGTTTTTTTGGGGGGGGTTCGAGAAGGGGGGGGGGGTGTTTTTAACGTTTGTTTTTTTTTTTCCTTTCCTACCTTCCACCAGTGACGTCAGCAGGGTGACGTTGGCCGCCTTGCGTCTCCCCGCGGGCAAATTCAGCCCGATTTTTTCCAGCTTTTCTCTCAGAGATCTGCCTCCATTTTTTGACTTCGCCCTGGAAACAAAATGGACACTTTAGTCCGGAGGAAGTCCGCGCAGAGCCAACTGGCATGAAAGTGTATTCAAGAGAAAAGCAAATAAACACCTGCACCTGCGTATCTGTATGTATATATATATATATATATTCATCTGTTTAATGTGCGGTATTAAGTATTATGGTGGTGGCCCAGTGACCCCAGTGACACTGATAGACTTGTACCAGCACCACATGCTACCACTGCCGTGGTCCACCACCGGAAATAATATCTGGACTAAAGCGACACTGTAGCCAGAAACTGACCACTGATCTACAGGGTGGAAAGAAGCTGATAGACTGGCCAGCGAACAAATGACCTATACCCCTATACACCGGAGCTAAGAGGAAGGTGGAGCTCATATACTGCCCAATGAGAGGAAGAATAAAGGAGCCGTTTCTAAAAACAGGGAATGGAAAAATTAGATAAGAAAATCAACAGGAAGTGATTATTTACTCACAACAACAGCAATATTACAACCATCCCAAACCGGAAGAAGCCTAGAGTATTCACTCTTAATCGTCTTCCAGTGGTGGTGGAATTCGACAAATTTTAACAAATCTGAATTTAACAATTTTGAATTTGGGAAATTTGAATTTGACCAGTCTGAATATACAATTTTAACAAATCTGGTTTATAAGATTCCAACTTCCTATTGGACAGAATCTATTTGCATATAACGATTATATTAATTCTGAGCTAGATAAATGTTTTTCCTGGTGTGGTGAGATTTGGGCAGTACCGCTAATGGACTATTAGGATTTACCTGTAGTTACCTTTATAGGTAACCGTGCAGGTTTTATTCTGGTAGTCTTTTCGTTTTGGGCGGTGCTGATAATTTAATCTGACCCCTGACCTGCCTGAAAGATGGATGGATGGACGGGTAAATAATAGGATGGATGGATGAATAGGGGGGGATGACATAGGTTAGCTTACCTGCGCAGCACGCCCCCCAGCAGCGAGGCGTTGAGGCACTCTGGGGGCGAGAGGCGCCGCTGAACTTCTCCCACCGTCACTTTGTACTTGGAGGTGGAGCTGAGGAGCGACAGGCGGCCCGGAACCGAGCAGAACACCTCGTTCACATTCACGGCCATTCCGCCGATCAGCCCGTCCTTGCTCATCATCAGTGAGGCCACGCTCTTGTGCGGCACCGGCACTGTCACGAGAAACGGAGCTGTTAAACACCAACAGAACGGAGAACGTGCACATCAGTACCCGCCCAAATCCGGTTCGTCACTGTAGTTAAACACTCCTGCACTTTATTTCTGAGGACGACGTTTCTTCTGCGCGCTGCGAAACTGCCGCGAGAACTGGCGGAGGCGCGCGCACCGTTGCTCTACACGTGGAAATGAAACCGCACCGGCTTCGCGCCACAATCCGGACTCATACACGCAAAGTTCATGCGGTTATCGCGCTGGTTAGCGCGTCAGCCGCGCGCTAAAGCGGCGCTTCACGAGCCGGCTCTCGGAAGTTTCCCCGCGCGTGGGACACGCGAACCCCCCGGTTAAAAATAACAGCAGCTCGCGCCACATTCTACTTTTATTGTCTCGTGTTATCGATTTTCTGATTGACTCATGTCTATGGTCTCAGCGCGCGCTCCCAGCGTCAAACGACGTCTCGTAATGCGCTAATGGGGTAAGGGGTGCGAGGGAGCTCGGTTAGTAAGGGGGGGCGAGGTGGTACGCGTGTCGGGGTAATAAGGCCAAATGAGCTCCAAACGAGCTCACGAGACGCTGAAAGCCAATCCATCACAGCGGCCACTTACAGCCGCTCCGCTGGGACACGCGCGCTGGAGTTAACTAGATTACCGGAGAAACGACTGGCGCGCACCGGGCAAATATTAACACGAGCTCAGGGAGCCACGCAAGAGGGATAAAGAGTTTATTATTTAATAACGAGAAGCTGTGAAAAATAGATCATAAAAATAGAACAGCACTGAAAGCAGAATTATTATTATTATTATTATTATTATTATTATTATTATTATTATTATTATTATTATTATTATTATTATTATTGGTGCTATTTTAGCTATTGTTGCTATAGCCACAACCAAAGTTTAAACAAATTATTTTCTGTTTTCGTTTAAAATGTATATTATTATTTGTTTATTATTATTTTTGTTATTTATTTATTTATTTATTTATTTTTAGAGCTACGCCGAGTTTACAGTTTACAATGCGTAGAACCCCAACCATATAAAGCATCGTCTTACTGACTAAAAACTACAGAAATAATAATAATAATAATAATAATAATAATAATAATAATAATAATAATAGCGGGGCACAGTTAGAAGTATGTAGTAGGTAAGTCAGGCTTTCTGACTGCACCTGCACAGGTGTGAATGACCTCATTTGCATATGAAACCAAGCCAAACCCCTAAAGGCTTCTCTTTTCTCGGCGCATGCGTGATAAAGACCTGTCCAAAGGTCTGACACTCAATCCTAAATATCAACTAGTGGTTCTGTAAGCACCAGGTCCAACATCTAGCAATTACGGTCAATACAAAACATGTTCTGAAGTTTAAAAATTTTATAAGGTACCTTTTTTAATAACAGACTGGTCCAGGATATTCATACCGCTGTTGTTGGCGTCCTCAACAACCTACAAATACAAAAATATGAATAACAGTTTAGCTAACTAAATAAAAACTCAGCGATCTATAAAACTACAACAACAATTTAGATGGTTGAGTTAGAAACAGTAGCAGAAGCTGTAGATGCACGAGCAGAGTTGGATTCGTTAGCCAGCTGTTAAGCTGAAGGGTTGACGGGGTACTAGGGTTTAGTCCTGGAGGAAGCTGGAGAAGCTTCTGGACCTGTATGTTCTAGATCGTGATCAGTTAGCGCTGAAACGTGCCAGATCATCCACCAAGGCTATGAGCAGATTAAGCACGTGCAGGTTGATTTTAATGTCCATAAAAAGATAATTGGTCTCTAAGTTTTGGAATTTCTGTTCACACTGAGGCCAAGGATCGACCTGGAAACCGACATTCAAGCCAATAACTCAACTGTTCACTTAGGCAACCAATACATCATCCCCAAATTAGCCCCCTAGACCCGCCCCGCCCCCAGCCTCCTATTTAATAGGGAATAATTATGATTAATGAGAGATTAAAATCACATGAAAGGACAAAATAACCTGCAGCTGATAAATGGCACAGTTTCTATGGCCTCGAGAGGTTTTCACCTTTAATCAGTGTTGGGTTAGGAAAGAGTCTATGGCTCTGTGAAACCAAGCGATATAAAAGTAAACAAATTCAAAATAAACAACAAAACAAAACAATTACGTCATTATAAATATTTTAGAGAGCAAGAAAGAAAGAAAAGAGAGCGGGGCATGTCTGGAGCGAGTGGAAGACCCGAGCGTGACTCACGTGAGCCTCGTCCATGCCGTGCGCGAGCCCGTGCAGGAGCCCGTCTCCCATCCCCGCCTCGAGCGCGTGCGGCGCCGAGTGCAGCAGGACGTCCGGTCTGCGCACGGCGCTGTAGTCCCTACGCGGGTCGAGCCCGGACAGCTGCGGCAAAGCCGCGCGGGGCTGCGCGAGTAGCGAGCCCCCGCTTCCGGCCTCGGCGCCGCCGCCGTCCTGCCGCTGGCGCGAGGAGCCCCACGGGTGCTGCTGGTGCGGTTGGTGCAGCGCGTTCAGCGCATATGGGTCGTTCACGTGCGAGTAGGGGTCCTGGCCCTGGTGGTAGGGCGGGAGCGGCTGGTAGGGCGGCGGAAAGTACGGCGGCTGGAAGTCCGACGAGGGAGCGTGGGAGAGCGGCGGCGCGCTCGAGTAGGGCCCCTGAGACACCGAGCCCAGCTGGGATAGGCGCGAGCTGTGGCCCGGCACCCCGTCATGACGGTCCTGTACAGGGAAATAATAATAGTACATATAAAATTAATATTCAACCATTTTAAATCAAAGTGGCATAATTCTGACAGAAATCAGTAAAAATTTGACAATTTCAGTCAAAAAGTAAGAATTGAGTTTTATGGGTTGTAAAAAAATAAAACGAATAATAAATTTAAAAGACTATTTTTTAAACAATGTTAAAAATGAGTGATTAAAGAATGAAAAAAAGGGGATTTAAATGATATTTTAAAATGATTTAAAATATGAAGCCATGAAATAAAAATAAAAAAAAATCCTTTTTAGGTAGAAATTAATTCAAATTTTAAAACGCAAATGCAAACTCAAGCGTTTTTGTTTCCCCCACTTTTTTCTTTTTCTAAATATAGATTTTTTGTTTGTTTGTTTGTTTATATCAGTGTAGAACATTCCATAAGACCCAAACAGGAGATCAACAACAAACCCTGTATAACTTTAGATGATATCTCTCAGAAACACTCTAGATATCTCTAAGAAACGCGAACCTAAGCCCAGAAGAGCTGCGTAAACAAGTTCCCCGGCTTTTAGAAAGACCAGCCCGAGAAGAGACCTTACAGGAGCTCAGGTAAAAGTGTGATGAGTGGATTTTGGGAAGGGGGCTAGTTTGGCGTTAGTAGTTCCGGGTGAAGCGCGAACTGGGTCAGAAACGCTGCGGCGAGATGGTGGAGATGTTCCCAGGCTAAATAACCCTAGGCAGAATACCATAATACAGAGTGGGGTGAAGGGAGGGGTGGGTACCGAACACAGATTCGATTTGGAGGAGAACGGAAAGACCAGAGAGCAACAAAACAAAACAAAACAAAACAAAACAAAACAAAACAAAACAAAACAAAACAAAACAAAACAAAACAAAACAAAACAAAACTGTTTAAAACGTCTATAGATCCGCACAGCAGACAGGAGCGCGAGACGCAGTGATTAGCCGGACTTACCGTGGCTGAGTAAGTGTGGACTAACATCTGGACTAGAGTCTGCTCTCCAACACACACACACGCGTACACACACGCTCGCGAAAACGCACACGCGCGCACACCGGGGCTCGTGAAGATGAGCAAGAGCGCCTGCAGATGTTCCTCTCTCTCCGGCTGCTCCGAGCTAACTCCTCATGGCTCTGTCTTGCAGCGCCGCGCTCTCTCTCTTGCTTTGCCCGAGTGCTGCGCGTGCCGTCCCGCCTGCCCTGCCCCGTCTACTTGTCCCCCCCCACCTCCCAACCCCCAAAGTTACCCCTCCACCCCTCCGCGTGCTGCTACACCTCCTCGGAGTGATTGTTATTCATGACTCCCTAATATCACTGCAGTGCTTAAAGAGACTCGCACGAGGAGCGGCGCGCGCAGGAACCAGAGACAGGGAGAGAAGGGAGGAGGAGCGAGAGAGAGAGAGAGAGAGTGAGAGAGTCAACAGGGAAGCACGCGCGGTCACTGATGCTCGTTTTTTATACACCCCCGCGAGGACTCCCTCTGTGACCCTCTCTCTCTCTCACTCTCTCTCTCTCTCTCTCTCTCTCTCTCTCTCTCTCTCTCTCTCTCTCTCTCTCTCTCTCTCTCTCTCTCTCTCTCTCTCTGGGGCCTGGACTTTCCTCTCTTTGCCCCGTTGCCCATTGTTGTCCTATGGAGTTATTGTTGCGCGCGTGCAAACGTATCTCATTTATCTCCCCCTCAGCAGCTGCTGGGGCAAAACCCCCGCACACACACATACACACCAGCAGCGCCTCAACACACCCTCCACACACACTCTAACATGCGTACACACACCTGTTCCCACACCACACATACCCAACACTACCATGAATATCTGTCCCAAAGTCACGAACACCTATGTGGTCCTATTCTAATCAACCCTTCCAAACACACTATACACTACACCTGCCCCAACACTATATAGCTCTGCCCCGACAAAAGTATATACAAACACCTGTCCCAACACCATCCACACACACCTGTCTCATATACTAACCATATACACCACTACTAAACCTATGCTAATCATGTAATCCCACACATTTATATTTTCAGCCCCCATGCAGATGTGCAGATGCCGAACACTACATACAACTGTATATATTATATACAGGTAAATATCATATGCATATTTTCAAACATCTACATACGTGGTCATATATAAATACTTCCTCAAATTATACACCCTTCCCAACACTATATACATCTTTCCCAACACTACATATACCTTTCCCAACACTATATACATCTTTCCCAACACTACATATACCTTTCCCAACACTATATACGCCTTTCCCAACACTATATACACCTTTCCCAACACTACATACACCTTTCCTAACGCTATATACATCTTTCCCAACGCTACATATACCTTTCCCAACACTATATACATCTTTCCCAACACTATATACTTTCCCAACACTATATACATCTTTCCCAACACTACATATACCTTTTCCAACACTATACACAGCTTTCCCAACACTATATACACCTTTCCCAAAACTATATACGCCTTTTCCAACACTATATACATCTTTCCCAACATTACGTATACCTTTCCCAACACTATATACATCTTTCCCAACGCTATATACTGTACATCTTTCCCAACACTACATACATCTTTCCCAACACTTCATACACCTTTCCCAACACTACATAAACCTTTCCCAACACTATATACACCTTTCCCAACACTATATACATCTTCCTCAATTCCTAATCTTTCCCAATACTACAAACACCGTGCCCAACACTATATACATCTTTCCCAACACTACATACATCTTTCCCAACACTTCATACACCTTTCCCAACACTACATAAACCTTTCCCAACACTATATACACCTTTCCCAACACTATATACATCTTCCTCAATACTACATACATCTTTCCCAATACTACAAACACCGTTCCCAACACTATATACATCTTTCCTAACACTACATACACCTTTCCCAACACTACATACATCTTTCCCAACACTATATACATCTTTCCCAACACTACATATGTGTATTCCAACACTGTAAACTCTGTTGCCACACTATATTCACGTGTCACATATCTATACATACCTGATCCAACATCTGTTCCAACACCATATTCGTCTGTTTCAGCTCTGGATCAGTCCCAGCGCCATATATGTCTGTTCCAATATTATATACACCCGCCCCAACACTGTATACACCTGTCTCCACACTATGTATGTCTGTTACAAAACTACCTACACCTATTTCAACACCATAAACATCTATTCCAAAACTATATACTGTATATATCATTATATACATCAGCCCCAATTCCATATATATACATACATATATACCAACACCATACACACCTATTCCATCACTAAAGCCACCTTATATACCTACCCAACACTGCGAATGCATGTCCCAACTATATATACCCAACACCATATATGTCAATTTCGACACTATAGACACTTGCTCCGACATAAATTGCCAACACCACCCAACAATATACACACACATATCCTAGCACTATACACCTGCCCAAACATTATATACAACGATCCAAACACCATATATACCTTTGCCCAAACTATACACACGTGCTCCAGTGCTATATACACCTCTACACAAACCTCACATGCTAGAACAAACACAGTCCCAAATTTATATCCCCGTATCCCAACACTATACGCCCCAGCCCAATGCCTATCCCAACACCATATAGATAATGGATCAATAAATATAACCATAGTGAATTCATCAAATTTTAAATCGTCTGTGCAAAAGTTATGGCACATTATATATCTGATATTTGTTTCCGCCAATATGTTCCACCCAGTAAATAATTAGAAATTGCGAGTTTAAAATTGCAGAACAAAATTTCATATGTGAGGGTGTTAAATGTGTTAACTCACGTGCACTTACTTAGTCCAAAAATCATGGATGTTGACCGAATATGACTGCACTTATTACCAAACTGAATTTAACATGCACGCGCCCCAAAGCAGATGTTTACTGTGGTTACTGATGCACTGCTGTATCGGCACTGCTGAATGAAGGTCCTACAGAGCAGCGTTAAAGCAGTCCGTGCTGCGGGAACACGCGCTCGCCGAATCACTGCGAGAGTGAATCCGGCACGAGGGATTGCGTTACCGTAAGTACCATCAGGAAACATAACACGCTCGTGTAAATCGTCCCGAAATAATCGTGAGCATATCTCGAGCTCAGCGTGGCCCGGTGCCAGAGACAAAAACGTTTATAATGTTTAAGACGTGTCAAAGCCCCCCACTGTCGCCCCCCTTATAAATCAGCGCGTATTATGGGCGATTTCACGCGCCCGGGTCGAAGTGTTTAATTAGCCCGGGGGTCACGAGGGCTGTGAGAGAAAAGCCATGTGTGTCTCGCGAGGGCGACGTCCCGTCCCGCGAGGGCCTTTATACGCGCACAACACACACGTACATATACACACACATACACACCGAGAGAGCCACCGCTCTCGCGCGCAGCCCCGGCTTCCCCGTGCCTTCCCGTTACAGCTCAGAAGAGTCGCGAGCGCACGAGCGTCTTTTTCTTTTTTAGCCAACACTACGGCGCGCGCGAGTTTCAGTGTATATAAACACTGGGCATATTTGACGTGTAGGCGTCTAAAAAAAATTAAATAAATAGTGAAATAAATAAACAAAATAAAACCGGAAATAAACAAAATGAATGAACATTAAAGCCATAACAGGAAGCTGGGTTTTATTTATGTGCATTAAAATATATATTGTTCCCTATTTTTGTATGTGTATATGTGCTGTAAGGAAAAGGTATTTTTACAAATTTAAAAAAAGAAAAAAAAACAAATTTAGAATCGACCAATCAGATCAGAGCAGAGCAAAATAATCAAAAGTAATTAAACAATGTAATTAGCACAGGCAGCACTTCAGCTAGCCTTCACTGATCTAGAATGTCTGAATGTTCAGCCACTCCAACATTCCTTAAACCAGGAAAAGAAATAAGATTATAAAAATCAAAAATTAATCTGTAAGAAATTTGCTTTCAAACTGAAATTTAAAATTTACTTTCAAATTGAAAATTTTAAAATTTGCTATTAAATTTCAATTTTAAAATGTTAGATTAATTTTTCCACTGTTATAAAATTCTACTCCACCTAAAACAGTTTTACAGTTCATAAGAACACGGCGGAGGTGGAGTCTACTCAGTCTTTTCCACTTTTCAAAAAAAGTTGCGATAATTAGAAAATTCTAATTTGGCTCTGAGTTGGAGTTTATTCGTCCACTGCAGCTTCGTGCACCCGCTTCCTCTTCTTCTTCATCTCTTCATCTTTTTTGTTCCTGTACAAAGTCTTCTCAGACTGGACCCTGATGCAGTTATCCGGTGCTAAATGCCCTGTCGCCCCCCTGCACAGCCCCCTCCTGCCCCCTGCCCTGCTGCCCCCACTGCACATTTACCTCATAAATGTCTTCATACTTCACATTTTCCACGAGTTTCCACAGCATGTTCACGCGCTGCTCCCTGCACGGCGAGTGCATTCATGTGAGGAGTGGAAGACTCAACTCTCTCTCTCTCTCTCTCTCTCTCTCTCTCTCTCTCTCTCTCTCTCTCTCTCTCGCTCTCACGTAAAGCTCACAGAAGAATGATCCGTGGATCTGCTGTGATTCCCTCGCGTGCGCTCTCTGTGCGCGGGGCAGACACAGTTGCCTCCCTGATACTGTGTGTGTGTGTGTGTGTGTGTGTGTGTGTGTGTGTGTGTGTGTGTGTGTGTGTGTGTTGTATGTGTTTGTGTGTGTGTGTGTTTCCGCGTGCTCAGTATCAGCTACATGTTAACTATCATCATCTCACGCGCCGCTACTAGACACGTCAGGCCTGGTCTGGATCAAAAGTAAAGTGTGTGTGTATATATATACATATATAGATTAAGTTATATAAACATATATAAATATATAATATATATATATAAACATTTTATATGTTTACATGTTTACCTATATGCATATTTAATGTTCTAATATTGTCTAACGAGCTACTTTAATTAGCCCATCAGAGCTCTCGTTAATACAGGCTGAAAGATGATGAGGGAAAATATCGATTGTCTTTTTTTTTTTTTCTCTTTTTCTTTTTCTGTCTTTTTTCCGCTCTCCGTTGTCTAGCTCCGCCCTGCGCGCGCTCCTCCTGCCGCGGTTTCTGCGCTCCGGGGCAGTAGCCGTCCATCTGAAAGTCAAATCGCAGCTCAGCGCGGGATCAGGTGTCCGAGAGCCCCGCGCGCATGTGCCGTGAAAGACCGCGGGGCAAATCCAGCCGCTCAGCCACGGCTGCTCTGTTTCAGCGGGGCACGGAGAAAACACCACCACCTGCCGGCTGCGCCCGGAACTGCAGCTCCAAAATACCGGGGCTTTAAGCCGTGTTTCCTTCCAACAGCGGTCCTGCATTCTCACACCTGGCTTACCTGTCCTGCACCAGACAGGTATAAAACTCACACCTTCAGTTAGATCACCTGCTTGTCTTCGTGTT
>JAMWET010000764.1:12500-42500 GCA_024036415.1 Prochilodus magdalenae | reverse complement strand
TAAAGTAATCAGTAAAGTAGTTTCCCAAAAGTTTTCCCTAAACTCAGTCAGTAGTTTTGTAAAGTTTGTCAGTATAATCAAAGACTTCTGTAGTTCCATAAAGTTTATCAGTAAACATTACCTATAATGTAGTTCTGTAAAGTTTGTTAGCGAACATCTCTCAGTAAAGTAGGTGTGTAAAGATTGTCAGTAAAGTAGTTCTATAAAGTTTATTAGTAAATCTTAATCTGTAAAGTAGTCGGTAAACCCTATCAATAAAACAGTTTTATATCTTGTCACTAAAATCTAGCAGTAAAATAGTTTAATAGTTTACCCCACCTGTAAAGTATTTTTAAATGTCAATAAAGTAGTTTCACAGAGTTTGTGAGTAAACCCTCTGTAAAGATTGTCAGTAACCTGTAAAGTAATTCTGTAAGGTTGTTCAGTAAACCCTATTAATAAATTAAAGTACAGTCATAAACCAAAAGCCTAACACCAAAGTTCTTTATTAAGAAAAATTAGGCCTTTATTTTAGGAATGGTATATAAATTGTTTCAGTAACTACTTTTATAATGGTTATTTTTTGTGTACATAACAAGAAAATAAAATTAAAAAGCAAGCTGTAGACATTTTAAACAAATTAGTAGAGTGAATAGTATAAAGTGAAGTGCTTGAATGTTTGACAGACAGTTTCAGATGGTCATTTATGCGTAATGATATTTAGGTTTTACGTTTTTAATATCACCAAATGTTAACAGCTGTTATACTGTTATACTTTTTATTTTTGTGGATGTAGTTTATATCATGGTCAAGACATTTGAGGCAGGGGACACTAAAATGATTTAGATTCTTTATGTATGAAACTGTAATTTTTTTTTAGGTATTTTTCCTCCATAAACATCCATAAACACAGCTATGAACTGTAACAGCACATTAGAAGTCTACATTTGACCAGAGTACCATGACAGTACTCCAGGATTGTAAATGTGGTCCTTATTCCCAGTCAGTACATTTGAATTGTGAAGAGGAAAAACAGTCACCATGACAGGAGTGTAAATCCTGTCAGTGAGGTAAGAGGAAAACACAGTGAGGTAAGAGCAGGGTGAGTGAGGGGTGAGCAGGATGACAGGTGAGCAGACGTGTGACAGGTGTGTTACTGCCTACAGGAAAAGATGTGCTGCAGCCAGACTATTTTAGACCGAGCATCTCCACTCTTTAAAATGAAGGTCCCAAACAGGTTCTTTAGAGTGATGTCCCCGAAGAACCAATGTTTGGTTCTCCAAAAACCTTTTAAAGGATATCTTTTAAAAAAACATTTTTGTATATAACCTATATAACTGTGTATATAACTACAGAACTGTGCAGAAGTCTTTTTTCTTTTAATTTTTGGAAAAAATTGGAAATTGACTTATTGGAGATATTTCTGATTTATGGATATTTTCTGATTTCTGATCTATTTCTGGAGATGCTTAAGATCAGTGAATCCAAGAATCTCTTGGCATAGTCATGGATTGTTATGAGAAATAGAAAATGCCAAATAAGAAAAAAAAGAAAAGAAAATAAGTAGCTTTTCTGTTACAAACAAGTTCTCTGATTTTTGGTATTTCAAATTAAACAACTTGCACTCAATCTCTGATTTTTGCACAGTACTAAATTTATCTTAAGCCACATAAAAAAACCCAAAGGGTAAAGCATAATTTGAAGATTTTACATGTTAGGGATAAAACTATGCTTATTAGTAGATAAATGTTAAATCTTAATAATAGGCTTATATAAAACCTGCTTTAAACATGCTACAAAATAGAAATACTTCATATTCCCTACAAATTTATGTCGTTATATGCAGCTCATATTTATGAGTGAAAGCAAAAAATTCAAAAATGCAAAGAGTTCCAGAACAAGACACTGATTTAATATAAGACTTTGAGCAATATGCTTTATTGAACACGGGTAGTTTGCATGTAAGGATATTTCATATATGTAGTTCAAAACCTACAAGAAAAGTCGTCATTTATATATTTATATATAACCTTTTTACAAATGCGGTCGAGATGTCGTGTTCTGAAGCTTCAGTGAGGAATGTCAGGTTTTAGCAGTGTACAAACTTTAACATGCACAATATACAGTTCACCAATGGCAACAAAGAGAGTCACCAGAATTCATTTACAGTTCCGATGTGACCTTAAAATTAGGCCTTGCCGAAAATGGAATGTGTATCTTTCAGTAAAAGATAGTACATTTTCAAATAATTGTTTTAACCATTATAAGTAAAGACCAATTTTAAACAAAATACCTTCTTTGATAACTTACAAAATGGTGAAAGTACATCTGGTGTTGTGGACAGACTGGAAAGATCAAGATAATGGCATTGTTTATTTCTACGCTTAAACGGACACTGGAATAGGACATGATGTCAAGAAATAAATTAACAGTAAATGTTAAATAAGAAAAAAACAAAAACAAAAAAAACCAAGAAAGCCTGCCCCATACCAGCCACACCCTGAACAAGGCCCGCCCATCAGGGCTCAGATCAGGAAGTGATTCAGCAGTGATCTGTCTTGTCTAAGAAGGACGCAGTCATTCAGTTTTCTCCATTTTGCCATCTTTTGTTGGCGTTTCGGCAGTTTTGCGCAGCGCCGTTTTTTCGGAGTTGGAGTTGATCTGGCTGCCGTCTGGTGTTCCCGTGCTTTTGTTGGCTGAATGTTTCTCCAGGTAGTTAAGCATTTCGCTCAGAATTGTCTGAAAGGTGCTTAGAGCTGCACAGATTGCTGGCGTGCCAAAACCATGCGTGATAAGACTGTAAACACACACAAAAAAAACAAAGAACATTCAGAATGTGCATCAGTTCCAAACATTGGCACTGGAGTAGTCATTCCAGAACTCTACAGGACAACAACTTTTAATGAAGTTATTGCAAAAAGACTTCAGTTCCAGACACTTTTGGAGCATTTCTACTGATTCATTCACCATGAAATATTTGCACGCTGTAGAGGACAGCTACCTAATCTATATTACATTTTAAAAATACAGTATTTTTAAAAAAAATATTCACGAAAATACTATTTTTTTACTTTTCTGAAAGACTGTTAGTGTTCGTTTTAACCATTTCTAAGTTATGGCATGAAGCAAATTTGTTCATTATATGACCATTAAAGACTTTAAAGACAAAAAGGTTTTCCTAAAAGTCGATTGGCAAATAAATTTGATGACTCAAATCACATTATTTCAGTTTACGAGAAATGATATAACTGACTATCAGTAGCAGTAGAAGCTCAGCATTGGTATTGTACTGCACTCATGCCTTGATGTTCCATATGTGTCATTGACTGTTTTAGAGCCAAATTTCCAAGACTTTGTTAAAAGGATGAGGCAAACGGTTTCTAGATCATATTTATTCATTGAATTGTAATTTTCTAGTTTTAATAAGCAGCACAATAAGTATTTATTATATCATGTTTTGTCAAAATAATACTGAATTTCTGTAGAGTAACGAGAACTTCTGCTAAAGTAGTCCCTGCATAAGTGGACTGAAAAGGCTTAAGAACTTGAATTGGAAATGTGTGAGACCATACCTGAAATGTGTTAGATGTCTCTGAATGTCTAAGTCCAATATTGGCGTTGGCCTTGAGGAACCCAGTGGAGAACGATCCTGACTTAACAAATCTTGGAACTCCTTACAGATCTGCCTGCACACAGACAAACAAAAAAGTATGTTGGTCAAAAGTATGTTGGTCACACGGATGGGGAAATCATGGATGAAAATCTGTGAATGGAAACTTCATATCAGATAGAGGTGTGTAAAATAAATGGCACTGCAGAAAAAAGGTGTATTAGCTCATTTATGCCCATAGACATAAAGCTACGGTAAGGAAAGTGACCAGAATATGTTTTTGGATTGACAACTTCAGCTCAGAATTTAAGTCAGACCTCTTTGTACTGCTGCCTATCCAGTCAATCTCTAAAATATTTCATTACTCGTATGTTTAATGTGTGCAATATTAATTACATATAAAATTCAAACTTGTGCTCATGCATTCACACATGCCCATATATGGGCGCATGTATTGTGTATGCATGTGTCTGTTTTTGTGTGTGTGTGTGTGTGTGTGTGTGTGTGTGTGTGTGTGTTAAAAATAGAATGTAATAAATAAATTATCCATTTAAGAAAAATGCTCAATTGTCCTTTTATGGATTGCATTTGAAATTCATATACAGTCTTTTATTTACAGTCAGATGATAATTAAAATGTTGTGTATGATGTAGATTTGCTAAGATGTTCAGTCTAATTCTCTTATACTGAATTTTATTTTCAGATTTGTGATGTTAAGATGTTAACACTTTGTCTGGGATCATTTGTATTCATTTACTATGTAATATGTCCAGGTCTGTTTATAGAAAGGTCAAGAGATTGACCTCATGGAAAAAGTTGTTCTAAAATTTTAAAAACTATATTTAACATATATCAAAAGCAGAGTCTCTGCAGAAATACTATATAACACTGTGTAAGGTTTATGTTTATAATTGACTCATTTCTGAATCGGTATGAGTTTGATGTTCTTCACTCTGGAGCCGTATCCTGTTCCTCTTTTGGCTCAGACGCTTTTCATAGTGTGTGGGTGTCTGGATACACAGGAGCAATGGTAACTCTAAGTAAACTCTGAGTGTAATATGACCTATTCTATGACACGCCATAGTCCTGGACTTACTTGGTGGCCAGCACCATCTTCTTGCGGGCGTTCTGTTCCTTGGGTTCCGTGTGCTGCCGTGCCAGGTGTTCTCCGACTGCTTTAGTGGGAAATTCCGTCTCGCATGTGTAGCCAAAATCCCGGGCCAGGTGCAATGCCTCGCCTGCACAGAGGACAGCCAGAGGAGCACGGGAGAGAGGAGTTAGAGCATTGAATCTATTAGACGAATCTTGAGTTATAAACATTGCATTTGTTTTGCGGTTAAATCTCATTTTAATGCTGAATTTTGTATGTTTATATGATTTTTGTATACATTTAAATATGTTCTGTACTACAGATATTTTAACTTTACGTCCCCGAAATTTGCAAATCCATTATGCAAGTCCATTCTTAATGTTAAATAGAAATTCATGGATTACTAACCTATATATAGGTATATATACCTGTAACACCTTCAACAACACTGATATTTTAAACAGCATTAGAATAAGAAAGATACATCAGTGTGCGGTTCAGTTTGGAAGAATTGTGTGTGCTTATCTGCCGTAAACTCCTAAACATACCAGCCAGTGTTACACATAACCCAAGTTATCAACAATGAGCAGCACAGGATAACTCCCATATACACTTCTTCGGAAATTAAGAAACTCCCTGAGAAACTTTAATCCGTCCTACATCTGTCCATGCCCACGCAACTCTGGCAATGCCCACTAATAAGTAATAATAAAAATGCAAGACGTGTACGAAATGAAAAGAGGATCTTATAAAGAAATTTACGACTACAGCATCACTCTTACATCAGCAGCATCAAAGATATTTACCGTTCTGGTAATGGCTTTCTGTCAAAATAGGAATTTGGCAATGTATACCATAATGCTGTTTCATAAAAGAGATGGCTTGTCTAAGTCTAATTAAAACATCTGTAGAACCTTTGTATATATAATCTGATCTTAAAAGTTCACGCCCCTGGTTTTATGAATCACAGTCTTCATATTATATCACTGCGGGGGCAAACCGTAAGATTTTTAATTCAGTTAATCACAAGCTTCTCGAGACCCTCCCTGATACTGTGGTTCATTGGAAAACATGGTATGGAAAATGTGTAAGCGATTTCTGTTAATAGAAATAAAATTTTATGTAAATAAATATTTATGTCGTATGTAAGCACTATTTTAGGGCATATTCATGCCGTCAATATCTGGAAACTAAATTCCAAACACTGTTTTGTAAAGCCACAAAATAAAAATAAAAACCCGCACACAACATACTGACATGTGTCCTCTTATTCAGCTTACAGCAATCTAGCTTCGCTTCCCAGTACCCAAACAACTTCTAGGTGAGTACTCAGAAAAATTGACCACTGTTGTTGAACCTTATAACCCCACAAAAATCATAAACAGATGAAAACACAGGCTCTTTAAACCTTTTCCTTATATGCAAAGCCTTCGGTTTCAGCCTTACCTTCCACTAAAGAGGTGAGCAGGGTGACGTTAGCGGCTTTTCTGCGGCCTGCTGGGAGATTGAGTCCCAGCCTGTCCAGTTTCTCTCTAAGGCACCGGCCGCCATTCTTAGACTTAGCCCTGAAAGAGAGAAAGAGAGAAAGAGAGAGAGAGAGAGAGAGAGAGAGAAAGAAAGAGAGAGAGAGAGAGAGAGAGAGAGAAAGATTGTAATCATAAATAAACAAGAGGCTGCTGGCTCTTCGGTTTTTTAAAAAGGAAAATACAAAAACATGAAATCAAAAGAGAGAGACAGTACCCTTTCAGATGGCCCTGAAAAGGATCATTCTAGAAGAGACCATATGTTCAGGACGTGTGTGATTATTATTACAAACCGCATCTTGATCACAATCAACAACAAATCAATAACACAGGCTAATTAAACAGACCTTGTTTCCTTTAAGTCCCACATTAACGCAGTGTCTCTACTTTCAAACAAAGACTAGCCCTTTCACCTGTTTCAGGTGCAAACCAGAGGCCAGACCGTCTATCAGCAAGAACCAAGCTCAGCCCAACAGGCCAAAACAAGTGACCGCTGATTTGCAAGGCACCACTAACACATAACACATACTGAGTTAGTGTACACCAACACGCTACTTACAGCACACTAACACATTACACTTACTGAGTTACTGTACACCAACACACTACTTACAGCACACTAACACATTACACTTACTGAGTTACTGTACACCGACACACTACTTACAGTACACTAACACATTACACTTACTGAGTTACTGTACACCAACACGCTACTTACAGTACACTAACACATTACACTTACTGAGTTACTGTACACCAACACACTACTTACAGCACACTAACACATTACACTTACTGAGTTACTGTACACCGACACACTACTTACAGTACACTAACACATTACACTTACTGAGATACTGTACACCAACACACTACTTACAGTACACTAACACATTACACTTACTGAGATACTGTACACAAACATGCTACTTACAGCACACTAACACATCACACTTACTGAGTTACTGTACACCGACACACTACTTACAGTACACTAACACATTACACTTACTGAGTTACTGTACACCGACACGCTACTTACAGTACACTAACACATTACACTTACTGAGTTACTGTACACCAACACACTACTTACAGTACACTAACACATCACACTTACTGAGTTACTGTACACCGACACACTACTTACAGCACACTAACACATTACACTTACTGAGTTACTGTACACCAACACCCTACTTACAGCACACTAACACATTACACTTACTGAGTTACTGTACACCGACACACTACTTACAGTACACTAACACATTACACTTACTGAGTTACTGTACACCAACACACTACTTACAGCACACTAACACATTACACTTACTGAGTTACCGTACACCAACACGCTACTTATAGTACACTAACACATTACACTTACTGAGTTACCGTACACCAACACGCTACTTATAGTACACTAAGGCATAACACCTGACCATCATCAGTAAAGTTGGTAACACTTAACGTGACACCACTGAACAAACCAACCCTGGACAGTCTAATGAAATAACATTTAACATTCGTAGAACAGACAAAAAGTTACATGTCTTATGAATTCTGTATTCATGACGCTTTATTACAGCATTAATAAGGTGTTATAACAGGCATTTTTAGCTAACTGGTAACAGAGCACATTTTATAATGCATCACTGAACCTCTTTATTCTTTCCATTCCTCTCTTTTTTCTCTCTTTTCTTTTTTCTTGCCCCTTTTTTTCTTTCTCTTTTTTCTTTCTTTTCTCTTTTTTTCTCTCTTTGTCACTCTCCCTCTCTCATCCCTCTCTTTTTTCTTTCTCTTTCTCTATCACTCTCTCTTTCTCTCCCCAGTTTTCTGTATTTATTTCTCTCTTTTTTATGTTTTCTCTTCCCTTTCTCTTTTTTCACTCTCTCATTTTTGCTTTCTGTTTTCCCCACTTGCTCTCCCTACAAAATCAACACAACTTAATTAAATTCAATTCAGTCTTTCATGTTTACTCTCATACCAAGTGTAATATTATAGAAGTGTTGATGAGTCCATTTCCTGCGCTCTCTCTCTCTCTCTCTCTCTCTCTCTCTCTCTCTCTCTCTCTCTCTCTCTCTCACTGTCTGTGCAGCAAGTGCTTATTGTGCGCTTGCTGTGTCTGTGCACGCCATCTTCATCCCCACCCAACTACCCTCCTCTACTCTGCCCTCGTTTCTCTCTCTTTCTCTGTGCCTCTCTTCCCCTGCCTCGCTCCCTCGCTCTCTCTTGTCCTCATCAATAATGGAACCTTTGGCTCCTCTGCTCTCTCCATCTCTTCCTCTCTCCCTAACCCTCTCTCTCTTTCTCCTGCTCTCCTTTTCCTGCCCTCTCGCTCTTCCTTCCCCTCTCTCTCTCTCTCTCCCTCTCACTCTCTCTCTCTTCTTTATCTCCAGATCAAGTGTCCAGAGCTTGTTCACACCAATATCCTCCCTCATTCTCTCCACTCCCCGTTCTCTCTCTGCCTACTGTGTTACCTTTGTCTTTCTTCTGTTCTTTTTTTCAGGCGTTGAAATAGATTAATTAAAGGTAATGGGCAAAGTTGTGCTGACACTTGTCTCCCACTGAGCTCTTGTTTCTCTGCAGAAAGCAGTTTTAACACTGCATTAATAACAGAGTGGGAAAGACCGAAACCCTGTTTGAAACGAACTCAGTGATCAGTGAAAGAGTTGAGAGCTCAGTGTTGACAATTGAATCCAATTGATTAATAAACAAATCCTGAAAGTTTTAGGGCTCATATTATTATTACTACATATACATACTAACAGTTAAGACATATAATGTAAAATAATATATATAAATATATAATATATAATTAAAAAAACTAAAGGCACTATATATATATGGGCCATATGTTTACATATAGAAATTCATTTACACATAATTTATACTGTATGTGTTATTGTTACATGTAGGTAGGCACACCTTTATTATATATAGGGATATATAATGTATGGGGTGTATATGTAATAGTATAGCAAATTTAGGGTGTATTATTCTTACATATAAATATTGTCACATAGGTAGTATATATATATATATATCTGTGTGTGTGTGTGTGTGTGTGTGTGTGTGTGTGTGTGTGTGTGTGTGTGTGTGTGTGTGTGTGTGTGTGTGTGTTTTCATTACCTCCTTAAGATGCCCCCCAGCAGCGAGGCATTCAGACACTCTGGAGGAGAGAGGCGGCGCTTGACTTCAGCGATGGTGACTTTATATTTGGAGGTAGAGCTGAGGAGAGAGAGCCGGCCCGGCACGGAGCAGAACAGATCTGTAGGGTTTACCACACACGTACCACCTGTAAACAACAACAACGAACACAACAGCATGAATAAACAAACGCCAGCATGAAGCACTGAGGCTTCCTACGTGGTGCAAATGGAACAGGGTGGGGAATGTGGTTCATCCACACTGTAGATTCACTCCGACTTACTCTGCATCTATCTATCTATCTATCTATCTATCTATCTATCTATCTATCTATCTATCTATCTATCTATCTATCTATCTATCTATCTATCTATCTATCTATCTATCTATCTATCTATCTATCTATCTATCCATCTACTCTATTTGACTTTTCAAGACAAATCATTTTGGGTAATTTCTTAACCTTCTTTTTGTCTTTTTTGGAACAAAAATATTTTATTTTGTTTTAATTCTTTAATTATGTTTTAGTGCACAGTGCATGCCACGTGCTATGTTATTGTATATTAGAATATTATCTGAAATTTAAACGGAAATGTATTCATATGGGCCAGTACTCTCCTCTAATGAGTCACACGTCACACTTGTTTTAAATAAAACATTTAAATAAAGCCCTAAAAATTAAATAATAAAACAAACCAAATATATATATATATATATATATATATATATATATATATATATATATATATATATATATATATATATATATATATATATATATATATATATATACATACTTTGTAAACTGCAGTCTGCTGAACTACGTTTATGTGCGTGGAGCCAGTTATCACTACTATAGTAATTAATGATCGGGTGATTGATCAAGCGTATCAATATTAGAAGAAAGCCCCGCCCATCGAGTGCTATAGATGCACTCATGCCATGACCACGTTGGTTTGAGCAGGACCATAGCTATAGGCCGGTTGCCCTGAGCGAGTGCGCATGAATGGGCCTGTGCTGTGCGTGTGAGCCTGCGCGCGCGTGCGTGCGTGCGCGCGTGCGCTCCTGAAGGACCGCTCGGGCTACAGGGTCTCTCACCTGCCTCCGTTACGTGTCAGTCAGTGTGAAATGGTCTGACAAACCTAAGATATCTCCTAGCATGCAAGTTCACATCACATTAATTCCCCTCCAAAAAAAATGTTTTGATTCAAAGTAGTTTGTATTTTATGTTGCCAAGGGCGATTGAAAAAGAGCTATTGCCGGTAGTCTGGTCGCGCGCGCCGGGCCCAGAGGCGATAGCGGTATTTAAGCGCGCGGCAGTAGCCCGAGGCGCAGCGCGAGCGATCACAAAGCGAATCAAGAGCTTTTTTTTTTACGAGTTTGCCACGAAAATTAAAGAAAAGAGAGAGAGAGAGAGAGAGAGAGGGAGCGTGAGAGAGAGAGAGAGAGAAAGAGAGAGGAGGAGAGAGAGACATAGGCCAAATGTCATTCTGCTTCTCTTTCAAATGGAGTGCTGCTGCTGCTACTGGTGGTGGTGGTGATGGTGGTCGTGGAAGTGGTGGTGTTTGTGGCGCGCGCATACTCATATATATATACACATAGACGCGCCCTCTTATATGTTCATACAGGCGCGCGTGCGCAATCCGCCTCTCGCGCATGTACGATATATACATACATGTACACACATATATATATATGTACCCGTTTGTGCACAAACTCGAGCAACAGACACACGTGCTGGTCGCGCGCGCGCGGGTCCTCGCGCAGTAAAATAGGGGGGTAAATGTTGATCAGACCCCTGAAAGCAGAGGGCAATGGTAATGATTAAAAACACAGAGCGACTGCACGCGCTCTTCAGCGAGTCCTTACCGTCAAGTAAATAAATAAATAAATAAATAACCGGAGAATAATAAAGCGCTGGCTGGTGTGTGAATATTCAGCGCGAGCTGCAGTCAGTGTGAACAGAATTAATATGATCTCCGCTGAATTTTTTGGACTCGAGCAGCATTTACATATCAAAGCGGCCGCCCGAGGCGAGAGAAGCTATCGATACGGGAGCGCGAGCTAAAGCAAAGATTATTGGATCTGATGGCGCGAGCGGCGGAGCTCGCGGCGAAAATGGAAAATATATATATATATAAATATATATATGTAGCAATAATAAAAATAAAATAATAATATTAATAAAATAAAATATAAATAAATAAATGAGGGATCCCGCGCTGCCATTACCGGGAAGGGATCGCGCTGGGAGCCTCGCGTGCGTGCACAACACACACACACACACACATATTCACACTCACACTGCACCTTCAGACTGAGACGATTAAAAATTAAGGGGCCTAGACGCGCGCGCTCGATGGCAAAAGTGCGCGCGCGCACACACTCACTAAAACACAGAGCGTTTACAAATAAAAATATTATACGACAGAAATAAGGCATGTAATTCTAAGAGGAAGAAGAAGAAGAGGAAGGAGAAGAAGGAGAAGAAGAAGAAGAAGAGGAAGAGGAAGAAGAAGAAGAAAAAGAAGAAGGACTGGAGCAAAAATATAAATGAGAATATTTCATTCATAGTTAATTACACTTATTTACATGAATTATATAATAATAATAATAATAATAATAATAATAATAATAATAATAATAATAATTCAGTGTAAGGTTGTGTTTTGAATGTCTCCGTTATTACTCCGTTATTACACATATATATTATCTGTACTGATAGACTGGAAGACTGGAAGACTGAATGGCTGTATAACAAACAGCAGCATCAACAACAGAATCTGCTGACTAAGGTATCATAAGTGTCATTTGATGTCCTACTCAACCAAAACTGTTCAGACTAAGCTGAATCTGAACTGAAGATAAATGTCACTAAGTTTAAACTGAGCACAAGACAGATTATTCCCTTTACTAAACCCCAACACCATGAGCCTAAACCAAACCGAACTACAACGCAAGCTAAACGCAAGGATGCCTTAACCAATAACAAAACGAAACCCAAACTAAGCCAAAATCAAAAACAAAATGAAACCCAAAGTAACCCAAACTAAACGATACCAAAACACAAAACGAATCAAACCCAATGTAAACCTAAAAACGAAACTTAAACCAAAGCTAAAAAAGCTACACCCCATTAAACTCAAAATAAACCTAAACCGTAAGTTAAATTAGACCTGATAGTAAAGACTCACCTGAGCCTAAAACGAAGCTGAACCAAAACCCAAGCTCCAACTAGACAAGACCAAACCCAGTTACATCCAAGGCTGGAACTAAACCTAAACCAAAGCCAGAGCTGAACCCGTTACAATCCAGACTAAACTCACATTTAACCTAACCTTAACCCACACCAACCAGAACTACCTTAGATTTAAACCAAGTTTACCGAAACTACAACTAAACTACACCTAAACTACACCTGAACTACACCTAAACTACACCTGAACTACACATAAACTACACCTGAACTACACATAAACTACACATAAACTACACCTAAACTACACCTTAACTACACTTAAACTACACTTGAACTACACATAAACCACACCTAAACTACACCTAAACTACACCTTAACTACACCTAAACTACACCTGAACTACACATAAACTACACCTGAACTACACATAAACTACACCTGAACTACACATAAACTACACCTAAACTACACCTGAACTACACCTGAACTACACCTAAACTACACTTAAACTACATCTAAACTACATCTGAACTCGATCTAAACTCAAATTAAACCAAAATAAATCCCAGCATGAAGCAAATCAAGCTCAGAACTACCAGGCCAGACAGATCACAGCACACATAGCTCCTGGCTGTTGCGGGTAATCAGGTACAGTAAATAACCGACTCACCTCTCCGGATCACTCCGCCCTGTCCGTTCAGCATGAGCCCGCACTGCGCGTCCACAGAGCCCTGCGTGCGCGAGCACACACACACAGACACACACACACACACACACACACACACAGTTCAGCATCAATAAGTGGTTCATCCTGATTATGAGTTTCATGTCTGATGAAGGTGAGAGAAACAAGGAACCTATTATTATTATTATTTAACTATTATTATTATTATTATTATTATTATTATTATTATTATTATTATTTAATTATTATTATTATTATTATTATTATTATCATTATTATTATTATTATTATTATTATTATTATTAATTCACCCTCTCCCTTATCAGTTATGTCATCGGGAAGACGGACACGGGATTTCGGGAATGAAAGAGAGCTAATCCTCCTCACGAGCCCTGGACACACACGCGCAGAGCGGCGGGCGCGCGCGGCGGTGTATTAGCGCCATACTGAAGAGGAGCGGCTGTAAAGCCTTTTTAACCAGCCCCTGCTCCGTTCCTCTGCTCCTTTCTTTCTTTCTGGCCCTTTCCACGCGCGGTTAAAGTGATTATCAGATCAATCCCCTCCGCGCGCGGCCATCCGGGCATAAATTAGAGAAGGTGAAGGAGGCTTTGTGCCCCGACCAAATCTGTTTAATCTGCTCAGAGAGAGAGAGAAGGAGAGAGACCCTTCTCACGCGACTTTCGTGTTCCTCTTTTTCATTTTTGTGTCTGTCCTTTCTCCTCTCGTGCCTTTTCTTTTCTTCCCTTCCTCCTCTGTCTCTTCTTTCCTGTGGTATTTATGTGTGTTTATTTGTTTATTTCATTTTTTAATTCATTATTCATTTTTCCTTTTTGTAGCTTTAGTTTTCATTGGTTCACAGATTCTCAACTCGTTTTTCTCTTTCTTCTTTTCTTTCTTTTTATGTTCTTTCTTTTATTTTTCTTTGTATATTCTTTCTTTCTGTCTTTTTCATTGTCATTGTTCTTTCTTTCATTTTTCTATCATTTTTCTATCTATCCTTCGTTTTTACTGTCGTACTTTCTTTTTCTTTTTTTCTTGCATTGTTGCAGCGTTATTTCATTCATTCTTTCTATCTATCTATCTTTCTTTCTTTCTTTCTTTCTTCCTTTCCTTCCACATGTTTTATATTACACTCTATTAAAAGCCATTTAAATGGTAAACTGGTTGTAATGAGAGTTTATCTCATTTGTTTAACCTATACACCAATCAGTCTCGTGCTTTAAAATAAATTGAGTAAATTTATAAACTCACGAGACACGAGAATGCCCGTAGTAATGAGCAGCACACGTCATCACCCAATCTTTATACCATACTCAAATATAATAATATTATAAAATTATAAACCCAAATATTTTAGTATAAAATACCATAAAATATAAATACAGGAGGTATTTGTATAAATACAATTCAGCCATCACTGTGCACGTGAATCTAACGACAGTGCATTTCCAGAAGCGCTATGTTCTTAATTCTGTAATGTTATTGTATTTATCTGTTATCTAAGATCAGTTTTTAATACGCACACACACATACACTTCACCCAGCCTCCCTGCGCCCTGCTGGCCGTTTCACCCCGCGACTAAACCGCAAAGAGCTGAAAGAAGGTGCAGATTGACAGAGCGCTCGAGCGCTGTTTAACTCCTGTATTAACTCGCCGGTTAAACTTGGCCTGCGCTCAGATGTCTCTGCATAAATCACCAGTTGATTGACATTAAGTCCTAAATTGGATAAACTACGGTGCTCTACTGCGGAGGATTTGTCTTTTATATGCCTTTTGTCCGCGCGCCTTAATCCGCCCTTTTAGCGCGCAGCAGCGAAACAGCAGCCAGCGCTGCGCTTTATTCTGTAGTCTGACCTCTCAATGGCGCAAGATGGACAAAACACACGCGCGCGCGGTATTACAGCATTTCACACACTCAGCCAAACGTCTGTTCACTTCATTTAAATGATGTGGCTTTTTCTAAGGGATAAATGGAGCCACCTACTCTATACTGCTTCCCCCGCTTTACTTCATATCGTATAGCTCAGGCAGAACAGCTTGGCTTTCCAACGTTCAGACACCGATATATAATAATAATAATAATAATAATAATAATAATAATAATAATAATAATAATAATTACTATTATTTTATTGTACTGGGGAACTCTGGTTCTAAATGTAGCGTTGGCTATTATCCTTATCTCTCGTCTAACACTTCCATTAGTTCCCCATTAAGGGCTGTTGTTTAAACCAGACCGGATGTACTTTGAACTTAATGGCTAGTTGAGACATCGAACTGCTTCTTCTGACGTTCTACATTTCCGCGTTTTATTGGCTGTAAGATCTTCATTCTAAAATGTTTGGTCTATGTGATTTCCAATCTAAAGAGTTTAGGGAATTTAGAATTCTAATGTAAATGATTTAGCCTGCAGAGTTCCCAATGTTTCTTGATTTAGAATTATCTAAATAGGCGTTAGAACCCCCGGTACAGACTGGAGACCTGTCCAGGGTGTTTCCTGCCTTCCGCCAAATCAGCGCTGGGATAGGTGTCCCCGCCAACCCGGATAAGCGGTGTGAGTGAATTCCCTAACTAAATTAGGTTTTGGAATTTTCAGACTAAATGATTTCAACTTTAGAATTTCTAATCTATATAGTTTAGGCTCTAAAATATCAAATTAAAATTGATTCTAATTGATTAGAATTTCCAAACTAAATGGGTTACGTTTTGGTATGTTCAGTCTAAATAGTTTAGGCGTTTAAAATTTCCAGTCTAAACGGTTTAGGGTACAGAATTTCCAAACCAAGGAGTTCACGGATCCCAGTCGAATGCCTTTTGGCGTTAGAAATCCCAATCTTAAGGGTCAAGGCTTTAGAATTATCAATCTAAACCATTTAGGCTTTATATTTTCAATCTAAAAGGTTTAGGCTTCAGGATTTACAATCTAAACCGTTAATCTTTAACATCCAGTTTAAAGACTGTAAGCTTTACAACTTACAGTTTAAAGAGTTAAGACTTTAGAGCTTCCAATCTGAAATGTTTAGGCTTTATAATTTCCATTATAAATGTGTAAAGTTGAGAATTTCCAATCTAAAGAGTTTAGGCTTTGAAATTTCTAATCTAAATGGTTTCGTTTTTTTATTTCTAATCTAAATGGTTTCGTTTTTTTATTTCTAATCTAAATGGTTTCGTTTTTTTATTTCTAATCTAAATGGTTTGGTTTTTTTATTTCTAATCTAAATGGTTTCGTTTTTTTTTTCTAATCTAAATGGTTTCGTTTTTTTATTTCTAATCTAAATGGTTTGGTTTTTTTTTTTTTTTTTGTTATTATTTCTAATCTAAATGTTTTTTTTTTCCTAATCCAAATTGCTTAGTTTTCTCCAGACTAAACAGTTCAGACCTTGAGTTTCCAATCTAAAGAGTTTTCAATACTTATTAGTTTAGGGTTTAGAATTTCCTACTTAAAGAGTTTGAACTTTAGAGTTCCGTGTGTAAATCGTCTGAGCTCCAATTCAAAGAGTTGAGGTTTTATGAGCTCCAATCTAAAGAGCTTTAGAGTTTCCACTCTACATGGTTTTGACTTTAGACATTCCAGTCTAGGCTTTGGGAATTAACTGAAGAGTGCAGTCAGGGGAGATGGGTCAGATACAATCCTGCAGTGGCAGTACAATGGGAATTTTATTCTTGGCGCGAGCCTGGAAAACATTGGACATTTTAGAAACTTTTTATTACATGTTATTAATTGTTATCAAACTGTTTCCATGAACTCCACGAGCGATAATTAGTCTTTTAACCCTACTACAAATCAAAGCGACCTTTATTAGATTAAAAGACTGGGCGTTTAGTGGAGGTATGTGGATGCTGTATATAAAGGGGATATATGATGCTGTATATCTACTGTATCTCCAAACATTAGCTAAAGCGCTAGCTTATATTAGCTCCTATATATTGGAGAGGGGTAAATTTGTATTTGTGGGTGGGGGTGGTGGGGGTTAGAACAGAATGTGTAGCATGGAGGGGGGCGGCTTTCCTCAGGCCTGGCCTAAATCTCGTGTTTTATGTGGAACAGTTTGGTAAAAGGGGAAGGTGGGGTGTGTGTGTGGGGGGGTGTACCTGCAGGTCATCGGCCCCAGGCGGGGGCAACCCAAGCCCTGCTCCGGGTAGCAGCCTCTGCTCGGGATGGACGCCGTATTGCGAGCCGTGGCTGACCAGCGACAGGTCGTGGCGCCTGTAGGCGTCGAGGCAGCCGAGCTCGCGCCGCTGCTGCTCGTCCAGGCAGGAGGACTTGAGGGCGCGCGCGCCGTGGTGCAGGTTGATGAAGTCTGCGGGCTCGCCGTGGTGGTGCAGCTGCTGGTAGTACTGCTGCGAGTGGTGCAGCGAGTTCAGGGAGTAGGCGTCCGGGTTGACGGCCGGGTGGCCGTGTTGGAAGTCGTAGTGGAAGGACTGGTGGTGCAGGGGCGTGTACTGGTGGTTGGCGGGGAAGTAGGGCGACGCGAACTCCGGCCCGGTGGCCGGGTAGGTAAGCGGGGACGACGAGGAGTAGGCGACGGACGAGTTAGCCACGGACTCGAGGCAGCCGAGCTGCATCAGACGGTAGCTGTTTGATCCGTCGTGACGTATCTGCGTGCAAAAAGAAGGGGAAGAAGAGCGCGAGGCAGGGAAGATAGTAGAGATAGATAGAGAGAGAGAGAAAGAGAGGGAGAGAGAGAGGAATATGAGGGATGTCATTTACAAGCGCTTGCAGCTACGTCCGCGCGCACGCGGCGAAAACATCTCTCTCGCACACACACGCACTCAAGCACGCGCGCGCGCGCGCGTTCGCTCGCGTTAAAAAAGGAAGAGACCTGCCTTTTCCTCTAAACACACACTCTGGCGGAGACGCACGAGCGCGCGCACGCACGCACTAGCTCAAAGTGTCTTTAGGAAAAGGAAGGGGGGAAAAAAAAACACTCTACCTGACGGCGGTGTCATCTCGCCGTGCCCGGGAGGGGAGCGCGTGAAAGCGGCGCTGTAAAAGCGCGTGAGCGAGGTGGCAGCAGGGTTTTTTTTTTTGTTCCCTTCTTTCCTCCCTCTCTCTCTTTCTCACTTCCTCTCTCTCGACTTGTCTATCATTTTGCTACGGTCTGCGCGTGGGGCGTTTATTATTTTATCCGCTTTATTATTATTGCTATTAATATTTTCATGTATCTAGCGATCGAACCCGTTTCCTGTCCTCTCCGCGCGCTATCTCTATTCTCCCCGTTTCTCTTTTCATTTTTTTTTTTTTTTGCTTTCTACTGCAGGTAAGCCGCCCAAAGTCACAGCCAATCAGTAAACAAATAAATAAATAAAGCATCTATAATCACCAGAAAATGAAACAAATACATATATATTATTATATAGAAATGTCTGTTGCCAATTTCTGGATCTAAGGCACGCGCGCCAACAACACACGCGCGCAAACACACACTCTGGTAGCTACAGTCGATGCAGTAAGAGGTATCTTCAATCACAGCAGGTTAAAGAATTGAACATATTTCCGTACCTCCGCGTCGTGAACCAGTCCCGGAAAGGTGGCTGACATTCTCGCGATCCAATTAAAAAAATATATATACACACACACCCCGGTTTCCTCGCGCTGTCCAAATAAATCCAACAGTAAAAAAGCCACAAAAAAAACAGAAGAGAGAAAAAGGAGAGAGAGAGAGAGTGTGTGAGAGAGATGGAGAGAGAGCGCGCGCTTTAAGAAAAAAAAAGATTTCCCTCCCAACAAAAAAATATAACGCGGGTTAAAAACAGCAAAAAAGTGGCCCGGCGAAGTCGGTGGTGAGCGCGTTCCCCACTGCAGAGCGCGCGCTGCCTGGCTCCGGTTATGTACTTGCTGGGTATTTCTCCGGCTGATGTCGTAGGTCCCTTGGTAATATCGAAGTTTTGAAAATTAAGCATCAGCACTGAGGAATGGGAGGACAATAGAGAGAGGAGCCTCATCCCTGGAGACACGGAATAAATATTGTATCTTCGCCTAATAAGGAACCGAGCGCGCGCTTTCAACATTTTTTGATGATTTCTCTCTTTCTGCCTTTTTTTCATTCCACCCTTTTTCTTCCTTTCTCTCCCTCTTCTCTTTCTTTACGTTTTCCTGGACGCTTCTTTATGGTCGTTTTGGGGATTTTTTCCCTCTTCCGCGCGACCACCGCACCTCTTCCTCGTGGCTTTATCCGAGTTTCCTCTCGTTTTTGTGGAGATCGTGTTGTTGATTTTTAAACCCGTTTTATTTTTTGAGTCAAGCGGTCAGTTTCGGGGAGCACGTTAATTCCGGCTTTTGCGGTTTAACCGTTTTGAGTCAACGCTCGTGGAGGAAATATGTATATGGTGTTTGCCCGGATGTTACACTTTATTTTCCTCTATAAAAGCAAAAGCAGGTGCTCGTGCTGTTTACCATATTTACCTCACCGGCTGCGAACAGCGTTCTGCATTCAGTTAAACTGAAATTTAGCCTCATTTTTTTGCGAATTTCACGAATATCGCAATTTTTGCCATTTTCACAATTTTCGCTAATTTCGCAATTTTCAATTCCAGCGTTGCAGAATTTGATTAACAGGTTATTATACATATGTAGGTATGTACGTCTTTGTCTGAGCTTTGGAGCATGTGCTTTCCTTCTCTCTCTCTCTCTCTCTTTCCCTCTCTCTCTCTTTCTCTCTCTTTCTTTGAATGTTTTGTCGGTTTACAGCAGCATTTTTTTTTGTTTCATGTGATTTTGAGTGCTGTGCTTTCTCATCGGTTGCACGAGCGGTAGAACTTTCATTTTTTTTAATTCAGTTTTTTAACCCTCCTCTCTATTTTCTCTCTCTCTTTCTCTCCCTCTCTCTCTTTCTCTCTCTCTCTGATCTCCCTCTGTGCTCTCTCTCTCCCCTCTCTTTATCTCCGCGAGGCTTGCCGCTTTTAGTCAGACCCGCGGCAGACAGGAAGTGCTAGCACGCGTTTAGATTTTTCGTTTCTTTATTTATTTAATTTTATATCTAGAATCATTAGTGCAGTGGTGGCTGATTGAGAGGGAGGGAGTTGTGATTTCGGGGTTACAACGTTCAAATCCTTCTACAGTTCTCTACTTACATAGAACGTTTAATTAAAAATATATTATGATATTTATAATTAGTGTTTAAAGAGTTTAAGCACATTTAAACGGAAAACAGCGGTTTTGTGTTTTTGAAATTGTTTTTTGATATGCCAACAGGTAGATAGATTTTAATGATGCTATTTATTATTGTGGCTATATATATATATATATATATATATATATATATATATATATATATATATATATATATATATATATATATATATATAACACCACAATAATAAATATACTTATTTACTACTGTATATTTTCAATAATAAGAAATATGTTGCTTATATATGTATATAAATACATAAATATATATACACATAAACCATATAGCTATATATACGTTATATAGCTTTTGCGTTTTGTTTGCGGTTGTCTTTTAAATCCTCCGAACGGGTGCCTCGTGCTTAACCTGTGCTACAGCCGGTGCCCTCGCGTTCGCGCGCGAGTCCGGTTTCTCGCGCGAAGGGAGGGATCCTGACGAAAACGCGCACATAAAAGTGACGTGCTCGACCGCATTAATATTTTACCGGGAAAACAAGACGAGGAAAACGCGGAGCTATCTTACTTAATCTGCTGCTGATGGGCCACCTAGGACGACTGAACTTCAGGACCACTGGCCTACATCTAACTCCCCCCGTTTCTCTCACGCCATACATTAACACCAGTGACTGTAGTTATGCATGTATATGTTTACACAATGCAGTTCACTGTAGGAACTCCTCCTACACAAACACTGACCTTAACCTGTATAGATAACGGCTAATTGAGCTATAAAGGCTCAGCACTGACCAAAGCAGTCTATAGTATGGAGCAATATCCGGTTTACGCCAAGGCCTGCAGTCATATAGGCTCACACTACGCATATTAGAATATGAGACTACTGAATAAAGGAGCAGTGGTGCGCGTGAAATAGTGAGTAGGCCTAGTAGGCACGAGCTTTAGCGTCTCAGCGCCGGTGGCGTCTCGCGTGCGCCCGGGCGCTCTTGCCCGGCGGTTAGCCCGGTTTAGTCGGTTCCGATGCGAGCGCGAGAACAGCACTCCTCTCACATGAAGAAAGGATTAAAGCAAACGGCAGAAAGAGAGAGAGAGAGGGAGAGCTCGCGGCACCAGTTGCGCGGTGGAAACGGCGTTAATGAATAAGGGCTTATAGCGCGGAGCTCGCGCTGCCATATGCACGTTGCACCGGCCAGGGGGCTCCGCTCCATCTGTCAGGCTGGAGAGAGGGAGAGAGAGGGAGAGAGAGAGAGAGAGAGGGAGAGTTTGGGTGCTGCGCGCCACGTAAATCCGCCACGCAGCCACGAAGTAATAATAACAATAATACTAAAAAATAACAGATGCAAAAATGAAACTTTCCGCGAGCGCTTAGGGGCTTTAATTGATTGCACATTGGATTAAAAGGCGTCCCAGCCTGGGACTGGCAGCTGGCTGGGGTGGGCAGAGCTGTCCTCCTATATGGGACAGGAGAGCTGCCCACTGTAAAGCAGTTTCATGGTAACTCTACAGTTGATGCGGCGCTTTATTACTCTGTATTAACACGATCAGTGCGCGAGCCGCTGTCTAACTCAACAGCGAGACAAATATACAATGTGAAAAATATTATATATATATTCGTCGATTAGCTGCGTATAGCATGTAAAGAAGAAAGTGTAACCTTAATTAACTTTATTTTAAATACAATAAATACTGTGAATTTTATTTTTGTGAATTTTATACCCATTTAAGTCTATTTATGTATGTATTTATTTATTTATTTATTTATTATTTTATTAATGTTTCTTGAACATAGTAGTGTTTAAAAGGTGTTTATAGAACAGGTACAACTTTCACAAAAAGTTTCACCAAAATAAATAATAATAATAATAATTAAATAATAAAAACCAAAAGCCCCCACGTGACACGATCCAAACTAAGCTGTGCCTTCATATGAGTTAATTCACACCATTCTGCTTCTGACCACAGCTGGTACAGTCAAAGGGCTAAATAAAGGGGGAACCAGAAATAGACACCAGTGAAGACTAAATCATCTACTTTCAGAAACTTCCTGTTCAAAACACGAGGTGGAAGGTGGTGGTGATGATAAGGGTGGTGGTGGTGGTGATGAAGGTGGTGCTGATGCTAAAGGTGTTGATGTTGTCGACGGTGGCTATCTTGATTAAGATATTGGTGATGATGCTGAAGGTGTTGATGATGAAGGTGGTGGCGATGAATATAAAGGTGGTGGTGAGGATGAATGTTGTGATGATGATGGTGATGATGAAGGTGGTGATAGTGCTGAAAGTGTTGATTTTGATGAAGGTGGTAATCTTGATAAAAGTGTTGATGAAGATGGTGCTGAAGGTGTTGATGTTGAAGGTGTTCATGTTGAAGGTGGTGATGATGCTGAGGTGGTGGTGGTGCTAAAGTTGGTGATGATGTGGAAGGTGGTGGTGATGGTAGTGATGATGCTGAAGGTGGTGCTGATGTGGAAGGTGGTGGTGATGGTAGTGATGATGTTGAAGGTGGTGCTGATAAGGTAAAGTTTTAATGTTGATGGCGGTGATAATGCTGAAGGTGGTGGTGGTGGTGATGCTACAGGTAATGATGATGTTGATAAAGGTGATGATGGTGCTGAAAGTGGTGGTGGTGCTGAAAGTGGTGATGATATGAAGGTGTTGTTAATGATGCTGGAGGTGGTGATGATAATGAATGTGGTGATGATGTGGAAGGTGGTGATGCTGAAGATGGTGATGATGTTAAAGGTGGTGATGATGAAGGTGGTGGTGATGATGAAGGTGGTGATGATGCTCAAGATGGTGATGATAATGAATGTGGTGATGATGTGGAAGGTGGTGATGCTGAAGGTGGTGATGATGTGGAAGGTGGTGATGATGAAGGTGGCGGTGATGATGAAGGTGGTCCTGGTGCTGAAGGTGGTGATGATGTTGAAGATGGTGATGATGTTGATGGTGATATATTTTTTTAGCTGACAGGAAAGAATGCTAGGGCTAGATTGCCAGTGTTGGTAATAGTGGTGGTGGAGTTAGTGATAATGATGGTGTATGCGATGTTGGTGGTGGTGACGATAATGACGGTGGTCTATTGTCATAAACAAACAGACATGCTAATGACAGTGATGGTGAAGATAATGATTAGAGCGCTAAAATATAAAGACCTAAAATGGTGTAGATGAAGATGGTGCTGGTGGTGATGATGATGACGGTGGTGGTATGAATCTGCGTTCAGCGGTGAAGATGCACGCCTGTAGCCGCGAGTGTCCGTTTACACCACCGGACGGGTGAAATTAATTAAGTCTGTTTGGAGGCTCGAGAGGACACCGCTCAATATGGCCACGGCGTCCGTTATGTAGCGCGAGGCCAAAATAACGGCTGTCCAGTCCCTAAAACACGGAGCGCGCTAAAGTATTTACTGCTGCAGAATAACAATTACAAAATAGAGGCAATCCTCATCAATGTGACCTACATTCACTCCGAGACACACACACTGTGAGGTTTATATGCTAATAAATGTGGAGGGGGCGGGGGTGGAGTGTGTGGGGTGAGTAGGCGAGGGGGAGGGGCGAAGCGTCAGGGACAAGCCCGGCGTTGGTGCATTTAAAGATTGGAACTAAATTAATTTGCCCCTGTAAGAGGTGCTGAAGGTTCAGCTCTGGAACAGGTGGCGTGGAGGCCTTCAAGGAGAAGTCTCGACCGCTGCTAACATTCTCTGAGCGCTAGAGAGAGAGAGAGAGAGGGAGAGAGAGAACAAATGAACTGAAAAAAAAACACAAAACAAAACAAAAGTAGTTTTCCCGCCTCAGGTAATCTAGTCATGCTCCAGTCTGGCTTCACTGCCAGTGTCCTCTAATCCCGAGCATTAATTAGACCGCTTCGTAATCAATAAGTGGTCAGAAGACGCACTGTAGGCTAATGAAGAACATGCAGAACCCGAGTCTGGAAACACAGCCCCCCCGCCCCCCTTCACGCCCCCTTCACCCTCCCAACCCAGCCTCGGAGAAACACAATGAGGCGGCTCAGCTACATCAACAACATAACCAGCTGATTTAATGCACTCCTAAACGGAGTCAAGAGCGTTATTAGACCGGCGCTTAGTGCTCCTTCACTGGCCTGGAGTGTAATTAAGAAGTTCATTGAAAGTCAGACACGTGCCAGCTGCGCTGAAAAAAAAAACACAACAACAACCCAAAAAAGAGAGAAGTGCTTAATTAAAAAGGCCAATCTGCTCAACAAGACAATACAGGCTAACGGCAGAACAGTTCCACCTCCTCTCCATTCCTCCGAGAGGCTTAGAGACCCGGTTAGGATGGCTAGACTACAATAGGACACCACGTGCAAACAGAAGAAGAGGAAACAGGGCAAGTTCAAGTGTGGAACGAACCATACTTAGGAGAAACGAGGAAAAGGAGAAAAGGAAGGAAAGAAAAGTGAAGAAGAGACAATAGCAGGACAGAAATGAAAGGAAAGTACATGAAACAAAAGAGAGGGAAAGAAAAGGAAAGGAAAAAAGAAAAGAACAGGGAGGAAAAGAGAAGAAAAAGTAAAGAAGGGAAGAAAAAACAACAGAAAATCAAATAAATTAAACTAAAAATAATAAATGAGAAGAAAAGAAAAGAGGAAATGAGAAGAAAAGAAAAGAGGAAATGAGAAGAAAAGAAAAAAGAAATAAGAAGAAAAGAAAAAAGAAATAAGAAGAAAAGAAAAGAGGAAATGAGAAGAAAAGAAAAGAGGAAATGAGAAGAAAAGAAAAAAGAAATAAGAAGAAAAGAAAAGAGAAAATGAGAAGAGAAAAAAGAAGAAAAGAAAAGAGGAAATGAGAAGAAAAGAAAAGAGGAAATAAGAAGAAAAGAAATAAGAAGAAACAAAAAGAGGAAATGAGAAGAAAAGAAAAGAAAAAAGAAGAAAAAACGAAAAGAAAATAGAAGAAAGCAAAAACAGAAGGGAAATAAAAAAAGAAAAGAAAAGAGAACAAAGCAGCCGAACAGAAGATAAAAGAACAGAGAGAAAAAGAAAAGAGAGACAATGGGAAGAAAAGAAAGGGAAAAGAAAGGAAAGGTAACTGGTGGTCTTGATGTTGAACCGAGCCTCAGATTTCTACCAGCGCTTCGTTACTGCTTTAGGTTAGACAGAGGAGTGGCGTCATTAAATAGTTAATAATTACGTCATTAAACAGTAAATCTCTCTCCTGTAAACAAGCGATACATTTCCGGTTCCAGATTTCAGGAAAAAGAAAGAGGAGCTATTAGAGTCGAGCATCTGTGCGGGGGTCTGGAGGTCCTGCAGATCGATAGTCCTTAACTTCTGCCGTTTCATTCGCCCCCTAATTCAGAGTCAGAGGGCCCGTCACTGAGCCGTTTGGGTCCATCCACGCTCCGGCGAGCTCATCAAACCAGCGAACCCAGTCTCAGAGGAGGCGGACCGGCCGAACCTTTTCACCTGAAGATGACTCGGAACCAGGGAACAGCCGGGAACCTAAACCTAACCTAGTACCTCATATGCACGAGGCCAGTGCTGTCGCTCATTCATTTATTTATTTATTTATTTATTTATTTATTTATTTATTTATTTATTTATCACCTCTGTTATTAGGATTCTCCCAGCTCCTCATTAGAACAGTGGCTGGGGACCTTATAAAGATGACCAGAAGTAGAAGCTCAGTAGATCCTCCTGTGTTGTGAGTCAGACTGTGATGCTCAGCTCAGCGCCGAGTTTACCCCTCTTTAAACTCAACAGCTGCTGAACTGGACTGGAAACAGTCGGATTAGCCAGAGCCGAAGTGGATCAATAAGCAGGTCAATAAGCTCAGAAGATACCTAATCACGGACTGACACGGTACAGCCAAGGCACATGGTGGCCCTTGAGTTCAAAGTCATGGACCAAGAACCAACGTCTCCTCAGGTTCAGACGATGGAGGATCAGCAGTGATCCATTTAACTGGACCTTTGCTGGAGTTCATCATCAAAAACAAACACACGAATAAACAAACACATAAATAAACAAATACAGGTACCAGAGTGTTCTTTTGGGCCAATGTCCTTGAGAAGAACCACACTGGGTTCCTTCAAAAACCGTCACAAATGTTGTACATCTCTGTTACGCAGTGGTTCTTCAAAGAACCATTCAGAAAGGTTCTTCAAGGCTCTTAATAGATGCATTCAGAAAGGTTCTTCACCCTAATGTTCTTATTTATAAACCCAGTGCTGTAAAAAAAACTTTCTAGAAGGTTCTCCACCCCTCAGATCTCATTTTAAAAAAATGTTTATTCACAGAACCGTTCTAAAAGGTTCTTCGTCTCCTTGAGTCCAGTTTAAAAACAGTTTTCTAATTTATCCCACCTACAAGAACGTGCTTTTAAAGAACCATTAGAAAACACTCCCCACCCCTCACATCCACTAAAATGGTTTTCTAAAGAACCTTTTTTTAAAAAAAGGTTCCTCACCCTCTCACATATCTCATACATTTAAAAAATGCACATTTTATATGGAAACAAGGTTCCTTAAAGAACCTTATACAGGTTCCAGTACCCCCTTGTATATGTCAGTTTACAATACTGATGTTCTAAAGGACCATTCTCAAAAGGTCTTCATCCCCTCACATCCCATTTACAGAAAGGGTTCTTTAAAGAACTGTTCGTTGGTTCTTCACTCCCCACATATTTCATTTAAAAAGGTTCTCACCCAGTCATATGTCTCTCTTTTATAAAAGTGGTTCTTTAAGAAACCATTTAGAAAGAACCTCACTTTTGCACATCTTATTTTAAAAAGGTTCTTTAAAGAGCCACTCAGAAAGGTTCTTTGCACACCCATATATCTTATTTACTAAAAATAGCTCCTTACAGAACCATTCAAAACCATTCTTGCATATTTTATTTGAAAAAAAGGTTCCTTAGAGAACCTTATACAAGTTCCAGTACCCCCTTGTATATGTCAATTTAGAGTACTGATGTCTGAAGAACCATTCTCAAAAGGTCTTCATCCCCTCACATCCCATTTACAGAAAGGGTTCCTCAAAGAACTGTTCATTGGTTCTTTACTCCCCACATATTTCATTTATGAAATTTTTTTTTTAAAAAGGTTCTCACCCAGTCATATATCTCTCTTTTATAAAAGTGGTTCTTTAAGAAATCACTTCACTTCTCTTTTGCATATCTTATTTTAAAAAGGTTCTTTAAAGAGCCACTCAAAAAGGTTCTGTGCACACCTATATATCTTATTTACTAAAAATAGCTCCTTACAGAACCGTTTAAAAAGGTTCTTCAGACCTATTTATTTACATGTTTACACAATGTGAAGCCAAGTAGAACCCTGTTCCCAGCAATAGATCATAATAACCAACAACCTCAAGTGTCTTATTGCTTTTATAGAACAGCGGTCAACATAACATATAACCCACACTAAGCCCAGTGTTTAGTGAGGTGTTCAGGTTCACCCTGGGTTTGGCACTGCATCTGACCGGAACATGGACGTATGGAGAATGTAAGATGTTCTAATGACGTTCTTTAGACTTGTATACTGCAGTTTTACAGTCATACTGTCAGCACTTCAATTCATACTTTTGTTATCAATGATGGAGCTGTTTAGCATCTTTTGCTATCTTTTAGCGTGTTAGCTAACTGATCAGACAAGTTCTAGATAAAACCAAAAACGGTTAGCCCCCCAGTGTACTTCAACAGGCATTACAGTCCTAGACTATTCCGTTAAGAGCTCAGTGCGTCAAGCCAATGGCCTCATTGACAAGCCCTACAGCATCACCAAGCATGTCACTGAGAGAGCAGTAGGAGAACATCACTGTGTGAGCTTTCTGGGTTTATACGCCGGTGTAATCCTGGAATAGGAGTCTAATCTTAGCCGGTAATCTGGATTAGGAGGATTAGCAACAAGATCCTTTCTGTTACTCTCAGTGCTCAGATGAGCAACAAAGATCGTTTGTAATGTACATTATTAACAGACTCTTAAAGATTACACTGAGGGATTAAAATGAGTGTTCAGTGTATGTGTGACGTGGAGAACAGGCAATGGTCACAACACCGCCAGGCACGCCCAAGATACCAACGATGGGTTGCGAACCAAAGGACATGAACATGACAAGATACTCAGATCAGAAACATGGCTAGGAACCCTGGTTAGCAACCAGCGAGAAAAATGCAGGAGCAAAACGCAAGCATAGTGATTGTAGTGGGTGGTGTTCATCAGAATGAGCCTCAGAAAGTTAAATATACAGGTCTGAAGATTAATAAAAGATGAACTCGCTTTTGAGGATCAGTTTTAGAGAGAAATAGCCGAGGGTAGCTAACAGCTAGGCTAACCGTATCTCAGGTGAACTGAGCAGTGTTAGCAGCAGCTAGCTCTAAACAGTGGATACAGTAATAACAGCTCTGAGGTAAATGTGGGTGTAGTGATTGTAGAGAGGTGTTGTTTTATCAGAATGAGCCTCAGAAAGTTAAATATACAGGTCTGAAGATTAATAAAAGATGAACTCGCTTTAGAGGAACAGTTTTAGAGTGAAATAGCCGAGGGGAGCTAACAGCTAGGCTAACCGTATCTCAGGTGAACTGAGCAGCGTTAGCAGCAGCTAGCTCTAAACAGTGGATACAGTAATAACAGCTCTGAGGTAAATGTGAGGTAACTGGTCATGTGACTGTATTAGTACACTACACTGTAGGTCAGAACTTGTTACTGTACTGTATACCACACACAGGGGGCGTATACAGTGTGCAGTACATACTACTTTAACATGCAGTATCCAGTATAGTAGTGTGCCATTTCTAATACAGCCAGGGTATAAATGGGTCTCCTAATGAGTCCTAGAGTGGGTGGACCCAGGGTGGAGCAGGAAGGGAAGCCATGTGCAGTACCACACAAGCACCAGAGGGGGTGGTATGTGACAGTAAGTTATTTGGGATTATTTAAAAACAGCATTAGCTTCACCAACACAGGACAAAGTTAATGGTGGATTGGTGCAAATCGTATCTACTCAAGTACCCTGCCTGGGTACAAATTATTAGACCCCGGTAGAACAGTGGAGAACCATCAACATCAGACAAAAATTCTTGAACAAGAGTGATTGAAGATCCCTCAAATGCTTAGTGAAGTGAAATGGTTCACCCGGATTGGGACTAGACCAATGTGTGCACACAACAAAGCTACTTATTAGTGAAGCTAATCAGCTTCAGTTTACCTGGGAGCAGAAAGGCTGGGCTCTGGAGTGATGGCCGAAGAGTCTAATGAGTCGAGGCTGACCCTATTCCAGTGCGATGGGAGCGTCAGGGAACTGCATATAGTGATGCACCCATCAAGGATAGGGCCCACTGTACAAGCCTCTAGAGGCAGTGTTAGGATCTGTGGCTGCTTCAGTTGATCAGGTCAAGGCATTAATAAAAAATAGTCAGCTGACCACATGAATGTACTGAATGACCAGATTACTCCATCAATAGATTTTCCTTCCCTGATGGCACTGCCATATTCCAGGACGAGAATGTTGAGTCGTGAAATCTTTGGGGATTTGGTGGATAGAAATAAATGGTAACTTTACATTAGGTTATGGAAACAAGGCCACAGCCAGTTTGTGGTGTAATCAAATCTAATGGTGGTCCAGTGAAGTGTTAGAGTGTGTGGAATTTGTTTGGCTGGGCTGTATATGTTAGTGATTAGAAAGAAATCTGATTTATATACAG
>JAMWET010000764.1:0-5000 GCA_024036415.1 Prochilodus magdalenae | reverse complement strand
TCTGCTCCTCTCATCCCTCGCTTCCCACAATCCTTTGTGCTCGGCATAAAGCTGCTGATTATGAAGCCCAGAGCAGCCAGACTCACCTCACCTGTCAATCAAACGCTAACCTCCACACATACAAACAGACACAGACACTCTCACTCTCACAGAATTACTTCACTGTATATACTCCAACAAATAGGCCTGGGTGTAGACAGTTATGAGTACAAGCTACAGGGGTTTGTATTAATACCTATGTAATAAATGTGTAATAAATAGGAAATACTGGTACCTATAATAATACAATACTTATATATATATATATATATATATATACATTTATACATATATAGGTATTGTATTATTATAGGTACCAGTATTTCTTATTTATTACACATTTATTACATAGGTACTAAACATCTATATATATATTTCCATGTGAAAGCCGCTACCATGAAGACTTGCATGCACATATTTCATAACATATACATTATTCCTCCATATCTCCACCTCTAATATATATTTAGTGGTGTAAAAACTTTGATCTCTTTTTCTGCACAGTGTAAAAGCTCTAGTTCTCCTTTCAGCTTAGTGAATATTCATGATGGACCGACCAATAGAATCGCTCCAAACCTGCTTAGTAATAAACCTTGTTCTATCAGCTCCACTGCAGGGTAAGGAAGCCGCTCCATCCTCCTGTAAGAGTCCATTCTGAAGGGTGTTAAGGTGGGCTGTACAATTCCATGAGTGCTTTTTTATAGTTTGGTGTCTTTATTTTTATTCTAAAGTAAATAAGATAAAGAAGCTGTGTCTAAACTTTTGACTGGTTGTGTGTGTACTGTACATCACAGTCAAGCGAATTGATCACAGCATTGGTTCAGATTTAAGGTGTCCTTAAGGTTAATTGGCATTTACCCATACCACCTTAAAGTATTTATCTGATGCCTCTTAATCTATCATCAGGACCATCAGACCAATGACTACGGTCGTAGTCTGCGAAACCACGATGTGTAGATACATTTCTGTGGAGGTGCATATCAGGCTATGGTATAGGGCACAACGTAGGATACAGCTTAAGGTATGGCATAGGGCACGGTATAGGATATGGCACAGGATATGACATTGGGTAAGGTGTAGGGTACAGTATAGGGTATGGTGTAGGATACACAGCAGTCAAGGCAGAGGTATGTGGAATCTGGACCGTTTAACAGTGGCACTACGACTTACTGGTAGCATTAACACTACAGCAGATAGGACTAGGCCCAACAAGACTAACACTGCAGTCTTACACAAGAACATGGCCGTACGCCCAGATTTGATTCCAGATCAGTTCGAGTGCTTGTCTAGCGTGTTATCAATAGAGAGAGCAGATTGTAGGTGAGAATAAGAATCAAGACTGGCTCACAGTGAAGTAACGGAGATGAAGGAATATACACGTCCCAGTCGAGCCTGGGGGGGGATCACAACGGGCCTAGTCTCGGTCAATCATCAAGTGAATAGTGCTGCAAACCGGAGCAGTAGGATATCAACCGACAGGAAACATTGAAACTAGCGCAGTGGGTAGGGACTTGGAGACATGGTGAGGGACATGCCAATGATTCAAGTTTCACGCTCAGATCCTTCGCCCATGTCGTAGATGTAAGCTGAAGGAGGGGCCTATCTCTGCTACTTGACTCTGACTATACTAAGCAATTCGCACGATGGCCCCAGCACATTCCTATAGCAAGACAGCCAGGGAATGCCCCTGCAGGACTAAAGTCGTTCCGCTGTAGGTGCAGCACCATTTGGCAGACGGCTGCACCACGCAGGGGGGACATACATGCCACACAGACCGTTACCCCGACCTGTCCTTAAACCCACGTCACCGTCACCACAAGACTGCCAGTGTGTGATGTCGTACCAGACTGTCATGGAAGTAACTCTAGAATGGCATAGCGGGTCATTCATATCAGTGGACAGAGCCCGCTTTAGTATCTTGGGTGGAACGTAGCCCAACGACAGCAAGGATCCGTGGTGGGAGGGTACCATAGCGATATGGTCAGCACCGAGACCATGGACGGTGTTTCCTCTGGCATCACAAGTCCAGAAGGGCCTGGTGTCCCCGCTCCACCCCGTATACCGCAGACCTGGGTCTCCAGCCACACGGAACTGCTCGTGCAGTAGGACGATGTTCATAGGCTGCATGGGATAGCTTTAGATTATCACAAGCGTGGACAACCAATTAAGGAAAACCTCATACAGCACTGCACCATACATCCAATGATGAATGGACACCTCTGATGGCGTGATTTTGTTGAGTTGTTTTTGTCCATAGCGATTTGTCTTTCTTTGTTGGTTCTCTCAGGCCAGCAGCCCCATAAAGCCTATGTACTGTAGAGACACTAATCCTTCTTTAGATGTATCTCTCAAAAAATAAATTTTATTCATCTCAGTCTAACATCTTAATCGATCAGTTTCTATTGCAGTACCCTAGATTTCCCCTTTAATCCTCACTTCACTCAACATCATTTCCAAATCCCCTACCCTCAACCTATTGGGTGCAAGGCTGTTATCTTGTATGATGGGTCTATGGCTGATAGAAGACGGCTGAATCTGTATAATGAGGGCGGGGAAGGAAGGGAAGAGAAAACGACTCTAAATGAGCTCTTTCGGCAGGAGACGTTGGGTCCGATCCTTTACAAAATTATCATTGTATAAGACTGAGTGAAAAGGTGAGGGATAATAATTTAATTTCAGAGCTCTCACACTGATCCATCACCTCCACTCCACACACACACACACACACACACACACACACACACATACACACACACGTCTCAAAGCGGAAGAGAGCCTTTTAGCAGAGGTTCACCGGTAGCTCATGCAGGCTGCTACGAGGTTGCCATAGAAACGTCTCTGTCCTGCGGCCTAGGTAATCCACATGAGCAGTGCAGCTCAGTGCAAGTGTGTGTGTGTGTGTGTGTGTGTCTGACGTAGTGCAGATGGGTAAATGTCGGGAGGAGAGGGACCCTGACCTGCCAGGAGAGTGATATTAGTATTCATCCAGCATCTAATTCGCACACAGACACACGAAGCTCATCTGAGCACACACAGATGCAACCGAGTAAACCCAAGTGCCAGATCGGCTGACCTCTCGTTTCCTTACGCTGCAGAAGACACATCATTGTAAAAGTAGCCTACATATCTATACCATTCTACTGTTAGTTAGCACAGCCAAAACAAGTTCCCACCGCAAAAGTTGGTGACTGCTAGCATTCCGTAGAAGTGCAGGAACCTCCAAAACACTAACAATCTCTTCTTACTGTGGCAAATACCAGCTGGGATTGGATGTTGCCCATCTCGAGGACTGGAACAACGGTTTCTGGATGTAGACCACATCATGTTTGAAGTACCATCATCAACGGAATTCCGCAAGTTGGTCCATGATTGCAGGTAGTCGATTGCCTGCCCTGGGCCCATTACCGAGTCTGAGAATTCCCTGTAGACGGGGATTTTCTAGCCACTTAGCTGGTAGACCCGTCTGCACCGTACGCTTCCACACACCTGCAGAGCATTCAGCTCCCACCCCCCCTTTCCTGTCACACCACCAATTGGTCTTTGGCCCACGCCCACACATGCAACCACACTCCTGTTTTAGCCAATCATTAACATCTGCTCTGGAGCGTTTTCCACACATGGAGCGAGACATTCCCTGCACTGTAGCACCTCTTCCCAATCTATGGATCCCATCACTCACACCCAGACTGTGCCCAGACTTTTGCATGCATCTGTTTGTCTTGAAGGAAGTCAAATTAGAATATGGCAGGAAATATTGAAACAAGGAAAACTGTTTCAATTCGAATAGTCCATGACTGTTATTCTTTACAGCAAGTCTCACGATTGACGGTACATTTACGCTATATCATTAGGCACACATTAAGACGGTCCCCTTTTTATTATTATTTAGATTGTTTTTTTTTTTACTTTTTGCCCAATCACAGGGCCTGCTAGAAAACTTTACCTAGCAACAAAGCACACCCCTGGTGTGCAAAATAAACAATGGCATGCACTTTTTAAACGTAATTGTGCCAGTTTATCTCCAGGTTCTTGTTGTTTATTTACAGCCCACTAAATTCCTAGCCAGGTAATCGTCCTTCATTATATCCAGCACTAGAATCAGAATCAGAAATGTGTTTTTGTCTTCATTTGACATTAGCTAAAGAGTCTTTCACACAGTTCAACACACATTCAAACTTCATTAAACACAGTCAGAGAAGCTGCAGTGAGCTTACTGCACAATCAGATGCCAATCGACTTTTTGCCTTTTTTCAGTTTTTGACAAAATTTCAAACCGCCTGTCATCCATCACATTGTGTGCACATCTCATGATGAACAGGCTAAAGGAAATGACTCAAAATGACTTGGATAAAACGTCTGGTTCCATTGACTTCCATTCAAAGTAAAGTCTGTATTTTTCTTTCTCCTTACAAGTTTCTTTACCGAGCATCAAGGTTTTTTCGTTCGCTACGCCGCTGCATGTCTCTGTTGCTATGAAACCTCATCATTACTACTACACAAGTGTTAAAAACGTTTCTATCCTCGCTCCACAGGTGTGTTTGCCCCGTAGCAGAACCCGTAATCAAGGTGGTAACTTCTTTTCAGAATCAGTCTCTCTCATTTCATATGATTGGACCATGGTGATCTCAGTACACTTTTTGCTGCATCAAGACGACTCTATCAGAGGTACTTATACAGTATGCTGAAGGTTTATGAAATATTCGAATGCAGGCTCGCTATAAGAATCATTAGCTATAGTGACTGAATTTAAGATGCTTTGCCTAACATAGATATCATTTTTGCCCCTGGTGTCTTCAAAGCCAGTCTATATATGTGAAATAATAAACCTTATTACAATATCAGAACGTGAGAAAGGTTCTACTCCAGCAGGTGTTCACTGGAAGGGATGCGTTAGCTTATTTTCAGAATCAGCTAAACCTAAGGTTTGATCAGGGTGCCCAGACTTTTGCATGTGTCTGTTA